>JANHGO010001260.1:0-35226 GCA_024606505.1 Aquila spilogaster | reverse complement strand
CTCAATGAAGAGTCCAAGGAGCTGGGAGGGAACAGGATTAGGACAGCTGACTTGAAGTGGCCAAGGGAACATTCCATCCCCAGCTCTGTGTTTCGCGTGGGTCTTGTCCCGCCGGTTCTTCCCGCGGCCCCGCTCCGGGCTCGGTCTCTTCTTCCTCCTCCCCGCGCTGCTGTGCCGCCCTTCCCCCCGGGCCGGGCCCCCGGCGGGCGCTGCCTGCTCTGGGCGGGCTGCCCGGGGCAGATTGCCCACGGGCCCCTCCTGGGCGGTGGAGGAAGGGGCAGCGGCCCTAGGCGCTTTCTGCCCCCGGAATGCGGGAAAGGGGTGGCGGCGGGGCGGCTCCGCTTCGCCCGGCCCCACTCCACTGCTGCGCGGGAGGGCGGCCGCTGTAGCTCCGCGCTGGGGCGCGGAGGAGCGAGGCGCCGATGTGCTCTGGTAACTAATGAAGGAGCGGGAGGCCTATGATAGACGTCCTTGGGGGAAAAGCTCCAACCCTTCCCCTTCTGGGACCTGGACAGAAGATCAGCCAGGCTTGTGGTCACAAGGATCGCAGGTGCTTTGCTGGGAATTGGAGGCCAACATATGGTCTCCCAGGTACCCTGAAGTCCTGTATTATTTAAGGTTTATAAATATTAATGGTCATAGCATTGCTGATCAGGCAGTCCACAGAAGCAGCAGAGTGCTGACAGGCTCCAGCTAGCTGAAAGCCTTGAAGCGATTGTGTTGACACGTTCTGCAGTGGCTTTCAGGGAGAGCCTTAAATCGAGCTCATTCATCACTTGGCACATCCTTGGAAGACGCTCAGATGGCCCCTTGTGAGAGGATGGCAAGAGAAAGATCTGCCCAAAAACACAGTCTGGAGGCTGGGAAGTGGCTGAGACAAGAATCAAATCCTGCAGGTGAGTCTGCAGCATCTCAGACCTCATGAAGGTCACTCCCAAAAGGACTGTGGAATTACTGAAAGGCATCCTCTTTGGCTCCATCCTTCTCACTGGCTACTTCACAGAAGTGTGACATGCAAACACTCTGTATCTTTATGGTCCTTTTATGGACACTGAAAAATCATGGGGTAACTTTTAAAAAGTTTCTACTCCCACATGTGAAACAGGGGTAACAAATCTTGAGAAGTGTTTAATCATAGCAAATTCAACTCTTTTTGTTGTTGTTGTTGCTACTGTTATACTTGAACTAAAACATTCTGATGTATCTACAGGCCTACATAGTTCTACTACTACTTCTCTTACAAAAGGAATGCGATTTGTAAGTAAGGCTTAAGCTCTTAGCACAGAGATAACCAAACCTTCCTGAAATATCACCAGGATCTGATAACCTGTGTGCTTAGTAATCCCATAGAATGTCTGTTTTCACTTGGAATCATCGAAGTGACTCTGAAATTGACACTGGTCCTCATCTGAATTTCATAAACCCAGCATCAATAAGAACTCCATAGGTAAGAGCAGACTCAGCCCCATCAACAACACTGGAGAAACACAGACCAGCTCATAAATATAAGCCTGAGAAAAGAATCAGGCCAATCTGAGTTACACTAGTAACCTTCAGCCTCCATGCAATAGATTTTGTGTTCCAAGCATGCAATGAATATTAACTGGTAGTGACAATATCGGAGCAGTGTAGGTATGCAGAGAAGAATAAATAACTTCAGCAATTATTTCCAGATAAACTATTGAGCAATACATGAAAAAAAATAAAGAACTTCAGTTAATATCATCCACACACTCAATAACAGAGATGGAAATTGAATGCTATCACAACAATGGCTTTTCTCAATAGCAAAACACTCTGGACAAGTGACTTCTAGTCATATTATCTCAACACCGTAAATAAATAAAATGATTTGAATAGAGGGCTTGCACAGCTTACCCAAACTGCAGAGGAAAGTAGTGGGAAGACCAGCTTAAATTAAGATTCTTTTATGTTAGCGCACAGAAGTTTTAAGTGACACAAGCACTCACTACCTTAAGCACTGCAGTAGCACATGGGAGAAGACAACTCCTGACTGAAGTTTACAAAGACAAGAAAAAGGACCACATGAAGAGCATGAGGATTTCACAAAGATCCCTTTGCCAAAGGAAAAAAGAAGTTGATACAGAGGAGAAAATGTGAGCACAAAGACATGAAGTAGGCAGCCTCTTTGTCAAGCAAGTGGAAAACTAGGTCTCTTCCCTTACGTACTAATGTTCCCACTGTGCTACCATATTCTAACATCTGTGTCCTGCCCAGACAAATCCAGGAGCACAGGGGTCCTTTGCCAACCTGCACTGTATCAGTAGCTCCAGTGATTTCTGATCTCCAGTTCCATCTGGCCAAGACATGCCTACTTCTTGTGTATCAAATGATGAATGATGCTTTATTAAATTTCACTGCCATAGTTACATGTGCAGGGCAAAGCTGAACAATGAAACTTGATTTGAAATGGAAACAATGCAATGTAGCTTGATGCTGACTTATCTGTCTACCATCCCCTTTAGGGGAGGCAACTGCTGCAAAAATAAACTTCAGATACTAAGAAGGCAGTCAGAAATTACAGCAGTATATTCTGCCACTAAATCGATATTACTAAATTAAATGACAGCAACCACTTCCAAATCTGGGGCTCTTCCTACTGCACATAATTCTTACTATTTCCACTGGGTGCAACATTTATGATGCAAAGCAAGATCCCATGGAAATAGATTCTTGCAGAGGCAGAACTCCACAAAGTCAAAGCCTTACCAGGGAAAACTGCAGCTATCCATAGAAAGGAAGCAGGTGTATGTGCCAAACCATGGACCTACACTGAGTGAAGCACAGTGACAGGCTCAGGAGCAAATTCTAGTGAAGAATTATCTTGATTTCGATGCCAACTCTTCCATTAAGTCTAATTGGGTGATAACTTAAGGATATAGGCTTGTTCTCAGAATTAAATCAAGTTGATAGGGTGTTTTCAGCTGGGTCCAGTGAGGGAGAGGGGACTTCATAGTGAAGTTAGCTGATTGCTTTTACCAAATGTAGAGGAAAATCATGATGCCTGGAAGCACGGGGCTAAAAGCACAGCTTCACTGACCACTCTTTATAAACCAGGAAGTGATTTTCCAAGAAAAGGCTTACAAAACTACGAAGCCCTTGAAAATACCAACTTGTGGCATCTGCCACAGCAATAGCCTGTGAATTTCCCTGCCTGACCACAAGCTGGGATAGCCATCTTTCCTCTCTCTGGTTGGTGCCCTACCTACTGCTGATCCCTGCATCTAATTCTGGAATTTTCCTTTTCTAAGGTGCAGGCTCACCTCAAGAGGTGGCAGTGATTAACTGTATTTCCAGAATATTCTTGGAACACCACAAATCAACCCAAATCTTTAAATGCTTGACTGGGTTGGAATTGTTCTGGCATAACACAAAAACTGAAAGACCAAGTTGTGTGCAGAGGAATCATTAACCAAGTTCCCTTTGGGATATGATAATTGCTGGAGTGGTTGACAGCTTTTCTTGCCATTGAGCGCTCAAAGATGAGACAGTATTTCAAAAACACTGAGGACCAGACGAAAATCTTTTGATAAATGAGTGAAGTCCATTCAAATGCTGAAACAAAGCTCATTTATTTCCATGGCCCTTTTTTATTTCTGCTTATCCTATGCCTCTGTTTTGCTTTATGGTTTTGTCCTCAGCAACCTCAACTAATGTAAATCACCCTGGGTGAGTTTCTGCCAATCAAGGTTTGTTGCCAGTGGGTTTTAGTCCCTGAAAACAGATGGTTTGAAAGCCACATTGTGCCACCGTGCCCACAGCCAACAGTACAAATATTTAGCCAATTAGAAGGGGATTTTCCAAAGGCACAAATGGAAATTAGGTATACAACTCCCACTGACTTCCAGAGAGTGGAGAGCCTTACTGCCTTCAAATCCTCTCCTCACTAATTCAGTCTTCATAAAATAAACGCACACGAAGGGCACCAGACTGCTGTGAAGTCAGACATTTTCAGCTATTCTCGAGATGATAATCCTGGGTAACAGCAGTAGGAATCATTCTGAACTGCTCAGTGTTTAAGACAAAAGTTCCACCAAAACTGCTGATTTCATTAAGGTCCATAAATGTCCTATGACATTTTGAAGCCCTAACAATAGGTTGGCATGGATTGATTACAGCTGAGTATTGAAGCATCTTTCTTCCAGACAATGTCATTAAGAGAACTCACCCGTCTGACCACAAAAAGGCATCATTAAATATTAACATTTCCTCTGAACACCTCTCTAAGAATATGACAGCTCCTGGTGTACCATCATTAAAATCTGTATGGAACTGGGACTGAACAGGAAATAAGTATTGATTTGTGAAGTGGGAGTTATTTAAAATTTTGCCAGCATGTTCCCAAAAGGACCCAAAATGGATCACGGCAATCTCTACCACTGCATCATTGCTTAAAATAGAGCCCTACCAAATCAGGGGGCCCCCATCAAGGTGAGAAGGAGAAGAACGGGTGAACAGTACTGTTTATCCTGTCACTGGGACTGCTCTCTCTCCCTCCAGATAAGATCTTTTTATTGAAAGCATGCCAGAACCATGATCCACATGGCTTCACACACCTTCTAAGCACTGTGTCAATAAATAATGATGACAACAATAACAGGAAGGGTCCTAAAGCATTTCATGCTCTATGAATGATTCACTCATTTGACTTTCAGCATTACAGCTCTCTGGCTCGCTTTAAGACAGGACACAACATCACTGAAAATAGAAATCAGTAGTAACTAGACACTAGAAATAGCACCTACTTGGGATAAACAAATGCTATTTGGTTTAACATGGTGCTACTGCATCAAAGCTGCAAAGTGAAGCTTCACCTTCCCTTTCTGTTTCATCCTTGCCCTTTCAACAGCTCTAGAATTACTCTCTCCCATTCCTGCTATTTCATAACAATTCATGTAATACTTCCCAGCAAACGGAAATGCCTGCCCATTTATTGGGATAGAAATATTTAACCCCACAAAATATCTTGGAATAGTATTTGCGATGTTGCAATCACAATATATAATGATGGGTTCCAAAAAGTAAAGACTTCCTTAGGCTCTGAAACCAGTCTTCTGCGCTCACAGGCAGCAAGGTAATCAACATTCGGACCAGAACTGTGCTTAGAATACTTACCACATGCACAGAAACCTGTGTTGGTCTGTTCAGTTTCTTCATTTTGCTGACACAGCTTGAAAACCTTACCAGGCCTTACTGCTCAGCAGGAGAGAGCTCAGTCACTTCTGAAGGCGCCTTCAGCTAAGCACTCATACGAGGCATTGAAAACCATTTGTCATTTTCGAAAATCTCATTACATTTTAAATAGACAGGACAGACAAAGGCAGCATTATTAGCCTCACTGTACACATGGGAAATGAGGCATAGAAATTCAAATGGCCCACCTCAAACCACAGAGGAAGCCTGTCACGTGGAGCAACGGCAAGACACTGGTCCACGTTCTCCTTTGCCTGCAGTCAGCCCAATTTGGGGACCTTTCTAAGCACTACCACTGCTCACTCTGCCTCTGCAGTTTTCAGCCCTTCTTCAAGCAAGGGCAGAAACAGGAAAAACCCAGGAATAACAGCAGTAGTATGAAGGAAGACTAAAACCAGTAACAGCAATGGAAAAACCAGATCTCTCTTTGTGCTGCTCTGTAGAACCCATTAGGTCTGGGGGCTTTGCTGCTGCTGCTGCCAACATGAGTCGATGTCCTCATGTTGCACTTGTTAAATAAATCTAATCTTATTAAACTGCATTACAAGCTTTTATTTCATAAATCTGTATGCCTCTCAGGCTGCCCAGAGAATTAACTCCTGCAGGGATGATGCCTTCCCTCCCCTTGGCCTTGCAGAAGGCACTCCTGACAAAACCACCATCCCTACTCATTACACTGCTCACTTTCAAGAAGTGGAACGGGATCAGAGCGCTTTGCAGGCATTACAGGCCGAGAAATGCCCTGGATGCAGCTGTGACTGTCAGAACTGGAAACCCCAGCAAGCAGCAATGGGCTCTCTTGGGTTAAGGGAGGGAAAAGACAGCGAGGAGTTTGCTCTGGCAAAGGGCTGGTGGAGGGCACTTGCATCTTGCTGCCATCTGTGGCACACTCATCAGAGTGCTGCCAGCTGCTGCTTTGGAAAGGAACAGCCATGTGTCACCAGCACATGGAGACCCCTCATCCATCCCTGCCAGGATATCCCTGTGCAGCGAGGGGCACGAGCCAGTGGCACACATCACTTTCCCTGGGCAGGATGAGGCACACAGGGTGATGTCCCACTCGGTACTCTTCTAAACAGTAAGGGAGGGGGTGGCATCTAAGAACGTGAAATTTAAACATCCAGATAAATCTGGTACTGGTGCTTCAAAAAAAAAAAGTACAAGATGTATACCCTCAGATATGTACTGCATACTTGAAAAGATTTGTTTCATATCATCCGAAGACCTTCTTGTAATACAGCATATTACTAAATTACAGAGAAGCAGTACTAAGAGGTCAGGCCCTGTATTACTTTCTGCACAAGACAACCTTTCCTCCCCCGCTGTATTCTGGTATTGCACTTTGGTGACCCGAGGTCAGCATGAAACAATTTGTTAAACAAACTTCAGTGAATCAAAGTAAACCATGGCAGACTGACCTGCCTATCATCTGACACGAAACATCCCACTCGGGGGCTGAGCAGAGCTGCACTTTTCATTGAATCCAGGGAAATGTTTGCAGAGAAAGACATTCTGATTTCAAAATGATGAAACGTTTCTTTTTTCCCCAAGTATCAGCATGAATATTTTAACCCTTTAAAAAAAAAGAAGGAAAAGGGAAGAAATTCTCTCTCCAGCAACTTGATGAAGTGTTCAAATCCATTTGAAGGATAGCTAAATAGATAGGTTGGATACACAAGCGCTTGGATAAAGTATACTCAACAAGGGCTTTGCATTAACTGCTGCACATGTGCAATGCCAAGCCCCAGGCCTGTTTAGCTGAGCTGGTGTTTGGAAGGCACATGCAGTTCGGGAATCCCCATAGTGCTAACACCACCCCATTGCAAATGGAAGAACATTTCCAAACAGTGAGCATTTGTTAACGTGCCAGCAACCTCAGTTCCTAAGCTCCTTCCTCTGTTCCTATGTTCGTTCCGTTGACCTAAGCAAGATGCTTTCACTCCGTGGGACCCATCTATACATTTGTTAAACTGCAGTGATAATATTGACCCGCTGCTCACAACTGGTTAAAGAACAGATTTGCTCGTGCTTGGTTCTGTTTTCCATGGTAGCAGCAAATCCCATAGGGAGAGTGCACTGGCAGAAGGAAAAAAGCTGCATTGTGTCTGGAGAGGGGATGCCTGGATCGTGATAAAGCAAGACAAAGTCAGCCTTCAGAGCCCAGTACTGGTAGCTGCTAAACCCCACTAGCTCTCATTCTTCCAACAGAAAAAACACTATACACTAACACTTCCCAAAAACACCCAGCACTTTCTCCCCTCAAGACTCAGAACTTTGCCTGTATAAAGCTGCTCGCTCCAAATTACCCCTCCCAGCGTACAATGGACATATGGCGTGGTGTTGAATGCACAGAGACAAAAGAAAGAAAACAGCTTCACAAAGGAACCCCAGCTAAAAGGCACCATCCGTTCACGGGTTAAAAAGGAAAGCAAGCCTTGAGGATGTTGGAAACAGCAGGGTATCAGCTGGAGCCTGCACGGAGGCTTTTCCCACTGCCATTCATAACAAAATCAGGAGGCAGAAAGTTACTATAGCAATGGCTACAGAATGCAAAACGGGTGCTCTTCAGAGGGCAGAAAGAGCTCTTAAAGAAATGCAAGGGTCTGTTTCTCTTCATCCTTCAGGGCTGCCAAACACAGATCAGCTCCAGTTCGCCCATACTCTCCCCCCTCTATGTGAAGCTCATTGTACATCACTGAATTTTAGCTTCAACACCTTAAACACTGAACTGAGGCCCTGCTGAAGACAAAAGACGTCTATCCACCCAACTACTCTCCAGGTACCCAAGGAGCCAGAAAGTAACCCATGGCTGCACAACAAAAAGGCTGTGCTCACTTTATGTGGCCAAAAGCACTGGGCAGTAATAACCGCTGTGTCTACAGATCCCTCCTTCCACTGTTGCCTTTGTTCAGACTGATTTGCCCCCTTCCACACTAAAGATTTGCAGGTGGATGGCTGCGATCACACAGGCCAGCAGTTGGACAAGTGCACTACAAGGGATTCTGCAGCACAGATGTCATGAGGTTACCTGCAGAGCTGGACACAGCAACTGACTTAACTCCTACAATGGGATACCGTGCAGCTAAGGCTCAAGCAACGTGTGAGATCTGTCTGTGGCTCATCTGAAACACATACAATACTGCTGTGTAAAGCTCCAGGGATCAAAGTTTCCATTTGCGCTTAACCAAATCTAAGCTTGTCTCTCAGCAGATCTAATTGTGCAAACTCAGCAGTGCCTGGGGGGACACCAGATCAGAAGGACCAACTGGGACAGAGAACAGCCACTGCAAACGCAAGGAACCACACAACCGAGATTCAGAGGTGCCCTGTACAACATCCTCTCCCTATATCACAGATCAATTTCTACAAGACTAAAATCACAACATAAGTAAAGACCAGGAGAGATGCAGGGCGTGTTGTAGGGATACCAAGGGAAGAGTACCAGCCAAAGAACATTACATCACAACTGTAATTTAAAGCAGCCATCATAGCTGCTTACCCCAAAAAGCCTTCAGCAGATGATCGGAGCACAAAGGTAGCTTAAAATAATCACTTTGGTCACAATTCCCATTTATCTCTATGTCAAATCAAGCAATTAAAGTCAGACCTTAAAGTTCCCTTAAAGGGAACTTTTCCCTTCAGAGAAGGATTTGGGCTAAGTTTGCACTCAGCTGCAGTCTGAGTTCTGCCACGAACTTACAGCATAGTTGAGATCAGGCTGTGGCCACTTTGTTGTGCACCAAACCTTTCCTTGCCATCTGTATTTTCATTTCTCCATCAGCTGTAAAAGCCTGTACAACCACTCACAGGGCAACAACGAAAAAACCATCAATGAACATTCATCCTGATGTGGGATGTGCTTTAATTCAGTCAGCTAGACGGCAGGCCCTTCTGATTGCCTGTCTGACAGCTTTCTTTGCCCAAAGATCTTACCTAATCTTAGTCTCCTCTAATTCTTAATGCTGACCAGCTCTCTGCACAAAACAGGGGTCTGTGACATGTATGTATTTCAAAAGAGGCCTCGTTGCCTTGGTTACCAATCATCAAGCCTAGGCCTTTGCAAGCTCGGTCAGAGCCTTCCTTTTCCTCGCTTTCCTCCTGTTTTCTGTAATACTGGAAGGTTTCTGCTCTCAGACAGCAAAGCAGAAAGCTGGTCCTAAATAAAAGTATCAATACAGAGGAAAAATGCCCTAGGATGTGTGTCATGTATTAGGTCTTGTATAAATGACAAGATCAGTGAGAAATAACAAAAACAGTAGCAGAATACAACATTATTAGCTTACCAACAATACTAATGTAGCAATGTAGAATCACACAATCTCCTGACTTGGAAGGGATACACTATGCAAGGAGGCTTCACAGGAAAATACATTCAGCCTATGTCCTGAGGAGCTGGCACTCGCTCTGCTGTCAATTAGCAGCAGTGGCGAGACAACTAAACCGGAGCACTGCTGGTGCTGGATATGCATGAAGTCCAAGGCGGCCTCTGGAGCTCAGGGACCGCATCTCCACAGTCCAAGAAGGGCAAAGGAGGAAAGAAACCTTGTCACAGCCATTTTACAGAAGCAGGACGGAAGCTCAGAGGCAGGGTTTCTAAAAAGTGCAGTGGGTGGGGATCTGCAAAGTTTGAGGTTGAATGAGGGACAAAGACAGGGAAAGGCAAAGCTGTAGCAGCCCCTTGGAGACCCCTGGGCACACACTTAAGACACTTGATCCAGCCTGTCCCCCTTACCTGAGACCCACGCGATCCCACGATCAGCTTCTGTGTGTGTTTATTTGGCATGTGTACTCAAAGCAGCTGGGATTTAGAATGCTGAATGCTCACCAAAGCACAGACCAAAATTTCCTCACAGCAATCAGTCAAAATCTGCTTCAAATAAACAGATGCATTAATAAGCACCCCCCAAAAATGACAGCCTTGATGCATCAGGACCCCCAAGAAGAAAACAAAGCCAAATCCAGTGAAAATAGTGCTTACTGCTTCTATTAACTTCCCTCCTCTTCCTAGAAACTAGCTATCTTCACAGTTAAAAATAACACCAGACTTTATTTCTGAGCACTGGCTGGCAGGATTGATTCACAGCCCACTAAAATGTTAATGCACGCTGAGAAAGTCCACATTCTTCTGCATGGAGAGGTCTGAGTTGGTTAATCCCGGTTTTGGAAAGGACAAACCACATTTTTAGCACTGTATATCAATGTGACTCCACTAAACAATCATTCTTATCTCTGTTTATGGCATTTCAAATTGCCTCATCGAGTGCAAACCATACGAGAACTTGACATAAATAAGATATCGCGCAGCTCTCATGCCCTACCTATGCTGAATGGAAAAGGCCACCTCTAGCTCTTTATCATCTTTCAGTATTGCAAGCTTAATTAGATCTTCCAGACAGAAACAATCTACCCTACATACAGGAGTGCCAGAAAAAGAAAAAGGACGAGGAATTTTAATTGCGCTGTAATCCTTTCAGCTAGGTTTCTTGCAAATGCTGCATTTCAGGGACCTAACAGACTAGAACCAAGCAAAATTCAACACAAACCTTTAAAAAGAAAACACATTAAAATAAATGTGATCTGCAAGATCCATAGGCTGTATTAATCTCCAGGCAGTGGGACACGCTGTAGTTTAATGCAAGGAAGTAATGTAAATTAAACCATTTGTCACTGCTAACTGAATGGAAAAAAGGAAACGGCCAATTTGTCGGCTGACTTTGCCTCCATCCTGCTTGCTGCATCCATCTTTCCTGATGCTCTGTACCTCACCACCAAAGGCACAGTCCGAGTTGTCAGCATTTCTTACATGACTGTTCAGACTATCACTGAATGCTTCATTCTATAGATCATATATCTTGATGAGATGCCTATAAATAGGCACTATTTCCTACCCATTACTGTGCTGTATCCATCACAGTAACAGCAAAATTACCTTTCAGCAATGCATTAAGTCACCGATTCTCCAACTACAAAGTGCTAATGTCTGAGGCCAAGGGAAGTGGCCCACTGAGCCATCCCACACAGAAGAACAAACACTTTCATTATGAGTTCCATTACAGTGGTCCCAAACTCCACAAGATATTCAGTGTTGACAACAGACTGCCAACCCAGTTTCTGGCAGTACACAGATCCTTCCATGCCGTACCTGTTCAGACCAATAGGGTCCTGACAGCAAAGCCTTATTTCAAGACCTACAAACACAGGTGGAGCAGTTCAGCTGCTTTTCCAGACTGTGGGATGTGATGACTTGGGACTTCAAAGGGGTTTTGTGTGTACATGAGGGTGTTTTGAAACCCTCGGGGAAATCAAATTGCATGTGCTTGTTGTGCTTGTCCCTGATTGCCCTTTTTAATGAGTTTTCAGTGCACTGAACCCTACTTAATACATTGCTTAATAAAATGAAAATAATTAATCAATTATCCAAGAGGGCCCAGTTTATGGCCACTCTTACATACTTATCCCATTAGACAGAGCCAGAGCCTGCTCCCCAGCATCACAGATCACCCTGTTTCGATGACCGACCCCCACATACAAAGAGGGACTTTTCTTCTCCAGGGCAGCAGCAGGATGAGTGGCATAACATATCTGCCAGCCATGCTTTGCTCCTTGCACAAACACACTTGCCTGCTTCCAAGCAACACATTGCTCACTGTCCCTTTCCACGCTGCTCAAGTGGGCTCTGCTGCTCAGAAGTCCCAGACTGGGTCATACCTTACCAGTGTTACATCTACACTCTGTCATGAAGGTTAGATCCTTACCAAAGTGAACTCTGCTGGGCGGTCAGTGCTGCTATCAGTTTGGTACTCATGGCTTTGTTGCAGTTGTGTTCCAGTTGTGAAGTGCAAATCTACTGCATCTCCCTGCTGTCGGACCAAGCCTGCTCCAATCTCCTCACCACTTAAATAGGAAGGGAAAGAGAGGAGAGATGACACAGAAGTAATTGACTCAGGCTGGATGGGGCTCTGAGCACCTGATCAAGCTGTACATGTCCCTGTTCATTGCAGGGGAATTGGACTAGATGACCTTTGAAGGTCCCTTCCAACTCAAAAGATTCTATGATTCTATGACGCATCTCAAATCACACAACAAATTAGTTGCGGAAATTATCTCAATCCACAGTTTTAACCACTGGGTGATAGTTTTTCCCCATAATGATCCCTCTGTGCATCTTGCAATCAAGTGACTCAGACCAATGCCAAGATAACGTTTGTTTCAATACATGTAACTACTATTGCTGGTAGAGCTCCAGGCGTCTTTTTGCTATTCCTACCTGGATATTTTTTTCAGAACATCTCCTGCTGTGTCAACCCTGACCTCTCCTCCCAGTTTAGGCCACTGAAGCTTCCAATCTTCCTGAACATTCCCTCCTTAACTCAGCCATCCTTCTCTTCTCCATGACATCACACCAGTAAACTGCTTGGAAAACATCCTGAAAAAGGAACTATTGTAAATGGCCACACTTTGCTACTCACTACCCAGAGCAATGTGGCTTCCTATATCTTAGAACTAACCAAAGGAAGTGGTGCTCCAGCAGGAGCTGGCATCTGTGAGGAAAGGATTTCTTTCCACCTTACGGACAACACTGTTCCACTGCTAAAGAAAAAAAAAATAATAGTTCTAAGCAATCCTTCAAAAGCATCTAGGGCTTTTGCATTCCTCACTACGCATTTCCAAAACACTCTGTGAAAGTGGGGTTGCAATCCTTTGCTGACCTGCAGGGTACATCTGAATTGCCTGGTATTTTTCTGGATGTAAGAAGGGAAATCTAAACGTGGTATAACTGCCACACTTTCAGGTTTCCTCTTTTGTGGGAGGACAAGACAGAACCTGCATGGCCATCTAACCTTCAAACGTGAGGTGTGCAGAATAACCTTTGGGTAGAGATTTGAAAGGAAACAGAAGAGGCTTAAATGTCTGACTTCCACTGGGCAGGAGGAGATCTCATTTAGGCTAAGATCATCAGAGAACTTCAGGCCATTACATTTCATTCAGCTATGCCTGGATACGTCTGAATACAGCCGGGTCAAGCTGCCAGAACAATTCATCCAGTCTGTGACTCATTCCGTCGCCCTCCTTCCCTGTGCTCAGACACAGGCAAAGGAGAGGCTCTCAGCAAGAGAAGTCCTTCTTTCAGCTCATCCCTGTCATGAGGCAGGGAGGCACTGAAACTTGCAGTTCTCAATAATTCTGTGCGATTCTTTGCCCCTGAATAAACGCATAAGCAAAAATAAATTCAACAGCAGCAGACACAAGTCTGATCAAGGAGCACATAGCAGAAAGAACAAGCTAGTGCAAACAGACCCACATACCAGCATGGGTGGATCTACTGTGACAACTCAGAAAATATCGGGTCTGACAGTCAGGCTGCAGCGCTGGAGGGCAGCAACTTCCTGCCACAGAGTTTGTTTTTCTTGTGATTCCTCAATCAGGGAAGTCAGACAGCTGATCCTAGAAATAACAGCTGGGAGCAGCCCAGCACTCAACACCATTGTCATGAACGTCTCTTCTGAAGATCCTGATGTTAAAGGGAGGGTGCAGAACAGAAACCCACTGGCCAGACGCCCATCCTAACTGGAAAAACCCTCAAGTGTTTACAGCAAGGATTTCAAAAGTGCTCAGCAATTAAGATTCTCAACTTGAGACGTCTCACAGAGGCCCAGACCATTAGTGTGCCTGCCTCCAGCAAACTGTGCATCAAACTCCCTGGCACATAGACAGGGAAACAGAAAGAAGAGCATCAGGGAAAGAAGAAGATTTTATTATTCCCTCCCCTTCATCTGTCAGAGCCTGAGAGAGGCAGAAGGATGCCACTAAGCAGTGGCCTCAGCTGCAAGGAGATTTAAAGCCCAGGAGACACTCATAAATGGTGGCAAGAGTCCGTATTGCTTTGCTAATATCAAAAGCAGAGAGAAGCACATGTGCTAGAAACGCACATGGACTAGTTTTGCAACAACCCTCTGAAGAAGAGTTCAGCTTCTTCAAGTAAAACCAAGGTACCCCAGAATCACTACCTATGGCATAAGAGGCTCCAATCCGTAGGAATCTCTCTCCATTTTCCTGTAAAGGTCTTGGAAAATTACATTTCCTGGAAGGGAAATGTTTTTATTAGTCAACCAGACAGTGAAAGAACAGCCTACAGCAAGATCAGGGCATTAATTGACAAAGAATAGTTACACGACACTGCTCAGCTGCAAGTGTCTGTGAAAGCACAAAACGCTTATTGCTTGAATCTAGGGAACTCTATGTCCCTCTTGGAAGAGGGAGAATAATGCCTTACAGAACCCTGTGGTATCCCATTCCATATCCCTGATACATTTAGAGATAGGCACAGAGAGCAAAAAAAATACAGCCTAGCACATAAAACAGAAGGCTGTGCAGTCTGCTGAGCTTTAATGCTTCACAGAAGCATCTTCAGGCTAAAGCCTACTTCTTACTTCCCTAGCTGGTCCTAACGCTAAGAATATGTATCACATCTTTTTCCTTATTCGTATGACCAGATCCACTGGAATGGGTACAGATTTTACTCATTTCAGTCCCCTTCATCTTGGGCCAAATCTCCTTGTACTTATCCTCAAAGTGAAACACAATCTAATTAGTGCTCTGAGCGAAATTCTTGTCTTGGAGAAGCATCCCCCACACTCCAGTGCAAGAAGACTGCATACTTCCTTTCCAAACCTTCAAAATAACAGTGAAGTATCTCTACAGCTGGGAGAAAATGTGGCACCAGTTTTGCCTACATTACAGTGGCACCAGTTTTGCCTACATTACAGGTGATTTAAAAAGCAACATTTCAAAAACGCTTCAAAACTGAAATCTGCTGTAGTCACAAACCACATTGGGTTTCCTTCACGTGCTACAAAGGACCTACACGCACCCAAAGTTCACATGAGACATCAGTTTCCATTGACTTAATTCTTTTTTTTCTTTTCTTTTGTAAAAAATCAGGTTGGAATGAGAAGCAAGTGTGGTTTTCTAAGGAAGTTATTGCTTTATCAGGAAGGATGCAGGAGTTCTTGCTTAATCAAGCTGCTGAATGGTTAATTATCTCTCAGAATACACATGGGATGGGGAAGAAATGATTATGAGGCACTGGGTTGCTAGGGAGTAGAGGTTTTAGGAACAAAAGGCAAACGGGTGCTTGGGGCAAGGAATCGCCATCCCTCTCTTTGCAAAGCATTGTGAGCATCTGCAGCACGGTATTAGAGCTGGTTAATAATAAACTGCAGTGCTCGGCACCTGCTAGACTAATTGCAGCACAGCATGTCTGAATGCTGCGTGGAGAGCATCTGGAGACAGAACTGAGCTCAATGCGGCATTTTAAGAGCTCACAGGAAGAAGTGTGCTCGTGTGCTGGCTCTTGAGTGCCAGACCACTACTAAATCTCTGCAAGGGATGCAGATCGCTTTAACAAGAAGACAGAAGGAATAGATGTCTACTGTGACTCCAATGCTTCAACCCTCACCCTGAAGCCTGCTGAGGCCAGTGGGAAAACTCACCCCAGCTTTTCTCCACCACTACTATGCTTTGTGGCCATAGCAACTCGGAATCGCTTGGGAGGTCACAGTGCTGGAGAAGAGTGTTGCATTTGCCTCGTAAGAGCTGAGTGAGGTTCAGTTCTGAACAGAGACCTGGCGCGAGGCCTGGGCAGCAGCAATGTCCCACAAAAGGAGGTCTGTACACAGGGAACTTGACTCACATCTCTTATCAGTACTGCTGATGAATTAAACCTGATTGTATTTCATACATTCTTCAGAAAATAAGCCTTTACTTGACCCTGTTGAAATATGCAACTCTCAATAAAGATTAGGCATAGCAAAACTTGGGTTACTGTAACTCTAACCCAGCACCCAGCCTGCCTGCCTGCCTTTTAGCCTGTTTCTGGTTCTTGAAACCACAGGGATAGAAACTGTTCTTTCAGCAGCTCCAAGAACCCTGTACAACCTCCATTGCTTCTCCAGGATCCCTGTAGGAACTTTCCCCACCATCTTTCTCTGCCACAGCCTTCCCCAGAAGCTCAGGTGTGTGAACCAGCTCCAGAGCACAGATCTGTCACACAGATGTCATAGAGCACTACAGCATCACCAATCCTAGAGAGGTCTTAAAGTGAGCACAGTGCTGCGTGACAGTTAATCCAAGCTGCTGTTTCACAGGCTGAGGTGATAAAACAGAATATATTCAGCCAGACTTTAGAAGCTTAATCTTAAGGCATAAAAACTTATTTCAGCAGAAGGAAAAAGCAGCTGATGATCAAATTTAATCACATTTCTACTGAAGAAAGCACTGATGCCAACACAGTACATCCGAACCTTCATCAAGCCCGGTGTCTCAAAGTGAAAAGAAGACAGTCAGTGGTGCACTGGAGAAGAGCCTTTAGGTGGTTTAAACTATTCTATCCAAGCAATATTCTAATTGGTCTGCCTAACCTCTAGAGATTATCACTAAGTTTCTGGCTCACTGCCCCACAGTGTGTGACAAAAGCATTTCAGGCTTACCAATGAGGTTTTCAACACTCTCCATAGGAGGTCTGAGAGGACCACTGGATTCTGCAGCAAGAACAATGCAGATTTCATTGCTGATAAGAACGGTAGGAAAAAAAAGCATACAACAGGCTCTGTGCATGCACTGAAAGAGAAAGGATCTTAGCCTGACAGCATTAGTCACCCCATTTCACATCACCAACATTCTAATGCACAAACGTGACTATCAGCTTGAGTTGTGCTGCATGAGTGTGCCACAATTCCCCCATTTGGCTCACCTAAATACTCTGATATCCATAGACGCTGAACAGAGCCCCACCGCCCTTCAGCAAGGGTTCACATTTACTTAGTAATTGCAGAAACAAAGCAACAGATTTTCAGTTTCAGAACCTTATGGTAGAGTGCATTTGACACCAACCACACAGTCTGATCAAAATGAACACCACAGTATTGCACTGAACATGTATGTGAAATACCCACATATATTATACTGTCAAAAACAGAGCACAGGGGTGCCCTTATTTACTGCGCACGCTAACACGCGAGCCCAGCTTAAGATTAAACAGCACTGCTCCATACGGACAGCAAAAACAACTCACCAAAAATCACTTGAGTGCCACACAGATTTGAGTCTCACTGGAATATCCTTCTACAGGAATATAAATTTAGTAATCACTTCATATGTTGTCAAATCTGTCCTCATAAGCAAAGACACAGATACCACGTAATCTATTTCCAAAACTAATCAAACGAGAACAGGTTAGAGAGCACAGATCAGCATATCATTTACTGGCACCGAACTCATTTACACTGGTTAAGAATCTGGAAAGAATATCATTGGTGGTTGAGATCTTTACACAGAAGGATTATAGAAATCCTTTGCTTTTAAATGAAGTCATTAACACTTTTCTACAGCAGATTAACATTTCCATTTCACAGACGAGGATCAAGTCACAAAGACTTTCCTACAGTCATTATGAAGTCAGTGGCATAAAGGCAGCTGTCCCTTTAAGTTCTCATCCTGGGAGAAAATAAAAAACGAGTCATATTTCTAAGCCCAATCGAAAAATAATAGCAATCTTTAGCACTTGGAGAACAAATTCCAAGCAAACCACATAAAATCTGGTCAAAATCACCAAAAAGGGTGAATATTTAAGCAGACTGTTAATAAAGAGCTGTGAACTGTGACGCTGTACAACTCGTGCTGATTTGGCCTTCTGTGGGTGTTTCAATTCAACACGCACATTTGTATGCTCAACTAGGTGTGTCCAACAGCAGCAACATACAAGCACTTTGGGGCAAAAAAGAGCCCTTCCTGTGTTTGTTTCAGATTCACTACACCCGAGTAAGAGTGTTAAGATACGGACGAGAAGGAGGATCTCTTCCGTTGGGCTTTCTCCCTTTTTTCTGTCGTTACACTCAGCTGATCATAGACTCGTAAACGCTCACGACCAACACAACGCTTTCAGCAGCACTGCATCTGTCTGAGCCCTCCTCATGCATCCATCAACATAAGCACTTCTGGCAGCTCTGCTTACTCCCTAATTCTTGTGCAGAAATATAAAAATCTAATTCTCTCCTCTACTAATTTACATTAGCCGTGCTCCTAAGTGGAACGGAAATGATTTATAAACGACTCTTGCTTTTGCAGAAGGAAATGGAACTTAGCACCTTTCGGTATAATGCGCTCTGCCTCATGCACATTTCTGCCTCAGCCCAAGCTGAGAAGTGCCAAAACGTGATCTTGTGAATAGTCCTGCTGGGTGACATCACTTATCATGCCACCGTGCTACCAGCCAATTGGGGAGGCTTCTCACACAGCCCTTAGCTCTCACCTAGCCGGGAAGCCTATAGGAAAAAGCTGCAGCATTGGCAAAGGACCCCCTCTCGCTGCCGATGCTTATCTGGCCACACCTCCTCCTTCCCGTTTCCCACTCCAGTGTGCACACATGCACACGCGCAGAGAACACAGCAGAGACAGAACAACCGCACACTGCAAAAATCCATTTCCGAGCATTAGGCTTTTGGCAGCAATTCAGATATGAACTTACTTCTTGTTCTGGAGATTTATGGTTCTGAGCAGCAATGTCAGTGAAAGATGCTTCCTTTTCTAAGTCACTGATCATTTTAACTCATTGTTATCAAACTGCACTGCAAACAGTCTTCATATTTCTGTCCAAATATATGAAAAGCAACTCATTTCCAGCCAGAGCCAGCCCAGTCATGGCTGTAACCCATGAACAGACAGTAGTGAATTATGTTCTGACTTTCCCTGGCTAATACCAGTTGATTTGGCCACTCAAGAGTAAATCACACTCAGCACACAGAAGCAAAGCCCAACATCAGAAGAGGCAAAGCTGCAGTGCTGCAAACCCAGGCTTGCAAGCGCATGCAGTGTTTCCAGCACAGAGACACTTCATTGTAGCTGTATTCTGGTAGGAGAAACGGGCACATGAAGTTGTGGGATGAAGCAAGCTATTAAAATATCAGTAGAAACTGGAATCCCAGGGATCTCGTCTACTTGTCAAACAGTGCTCTTGAAGAAGCTGTACTTGTCAATTAATTCTCACTCAAGAGCAAAAAGACAATCGGTACATCCAAGTACAAACTGTACAGTCTGCTGGAACTAGTATAGCCTACTCATGTGAGTGGGAAAAAAAAAACACAGGTGTTCTGTGAAATTCAAAGGGAGACTGCAGGTTGTACTCCGGACATGCAGACCGTGACCCAGGTAACTCAGCAGCACTAAAAGGTTTTACTCAAAGTGAACAGAGGTCATGCAGCACTTTCCAGGCCTCCAGGAGAACTTCTCTGGCAGAAAAGTCCAGAAGATCATTTTAAGTTCTGGGATGAAACCAATTTAGATTACTTATTAAGCCCTCTTACCTATGACCACAACAGGTTATAAAGAAAGTAGTCTATTTCCTTTGAAGTGACAGCAAAACAAGTGATCCCTGAACAAACCCTTATGGACTTAACCAGATCCAACCAGAGAAACAAAAAATTATAATGGAGTCCAAATGTAAAACCATGGAATATCTACAAATACCCACCTGAATAAACTGTGGGTTTCAAGGAACCAGGAAGCAGGCAAAACAAGGCAGTGTTTTGTCTCAATAATTTTAATTCTTAATGGAACAGGTGGGTACTCAGAGTGTTTGCTTATGTTACTTGAGGAGCAATGAGCAGCAGCATGAGAACACAAGCAAATAAAGGAAAAAAGGAGCAACCAACAAACAAGACTGGGCAGACCATAAGAAAGAGGAAGCAAGATGAGAACAGAAGGCACCCAAGGAATCCACAAAGGGTTTTTACAAGTCAATAATGGAAAAGCAGAAACAAGAGGTTTTCAATGAACAGTAAGCTGCAGGAACAGGCATGCTGTCCTAGCTGAGCATCTGTCAGAAAAGTCCCCAAAAACTTCTTCCCACAACCTGAAAGACAAACAAACTGTTTGCTCCTGCTCACAAAAATGTCTAAAAGGTGCATTCCAGATTTTGCTTGGTCAAAAGTTCATGTAATATTTTTGAAGTAAAGACAGAATATATCTTCTCAGTAATGGGAGAGGAAAAAATAAACAAGCACTTAAAGACTTCTACAAGCTTGCAATCATCAGTATTTAACCTAAAAACATCTGCATTTTTTCACAGAAAGACCAGAGATATAAATCAAAGGATGGCATTTCCAAACGGAAATGAGATAAGCTGAAACACCAATCCCAAATGAAGTTAGCTGGAGTATATCCACATTCATCTCAAAGGCTGCAACCAGCACTCCACACGCTGAAATCTTTGCAAAGATATATGCCCTGCTTATTCATCCCAGCTTTAAGAGAACTTAAACTGTTGTAGGACTCACACTATCCTTGCCCTTCATTATATACAAAAGAATAAGTACTCATGGAATTTTCTGCCCTCAAAGTTCATTAATTTCCCCCTAGACACCAAACTGCAAGTTAAACAAATGGTACTAATGCAAAAAAAAAAAAAAACCCAAGTCTGCCTATAACTCTACAATCTTATCATAAAAGTGTGAGGGAACAGTCTAAAATAGAAAATGCTCGTTTCCACATTCATTGTTCTGGCAGCAGCTCAAGAAGTTAAGTCGTGTTTACTTTCCTTAATGGAAACCCACCCCTCGCTCTCCCCCTAATGTCAGGACTGATCACACCTCAAGAGCTGCAAGCAGTTCAGCTGAGTCAGCTGCGTGTGGCCAGGCCCACACCCAGTGCAGGGCACAGCAAGAGTGACTAGAGACAAAGTAACATAGCTTTTCCTTTTTCACATGGACACTTGGTGTATGGAGCATTAGATTTTTCCTGGAGTAGATAAGGTATTATAGACTGTTTTTCAAGTGAGGATAGAACTACACAACATAGTTCAGAAGTCCAAAACACAGAGGAGCCCTCATATACAAACACTTGCATGGAGCCACGATTTCACTCTCAGGCAGAATTTTTACATGTATACTCGCACACACATAAGTATATAAAGAACATTTTAATATAGAGGAACTTTTTTGTAAAGCACAGAGTTCAAAGTTAATTCTAATATTTTCATCTGCATACAGCTAATAATGAAAACAGGGTAAGCAGGACTCAGTATCTTACGTTGGTCTTGTGCGATAGCTAACTTGGAAAAATCTCCAGGTGCATCACAGTAAGTCAAGATAGAAGGTAACTCCCCCAGAATGTAACAGAGAACACTTGGTACTGATAACAGGGAGAATGAAGACACTACAGTAGTAACTCGCCCAGCTTATCAGCTGCACAAATAAGTAATATCAATATGTTCCTCTAAATGAAATATGCAAGTCCCTTCTCTTCAGATCTTACATGAGTATTCTTGCATCAGAAAGAAACTTCAATGAAATAGTAAAGTCCAGCAGCATTCCATCAAAATGTGATTTGTAACAGAAAAACAAATCTTTGTGCAAAGGTACTACTACTTCATGCAGTCCCATCCTGTATTTGTTCTTCTGCAAAACACCACATTAGAACCAACCAAGTTTTGAAGCGCGTGACAAGTTTTTGTCCTCCAGTACCTACTGCATAAATGCTGTGAACACCACAAACCTGTTCTGTAGAATTGTTTTCAAAGAACTGGTAATTCAAAACTTCCAGCACAAATTTCACCGGGAGCTCATGAAATGTGGTAGGATTTATGGCTTTAGAAATACAGTTCCCCTGGGAAAAAAAATAAAATCATTTTCCAAGAATTCTGGATTTTTTTTACATTAAAAACATGGAAGAAACCACTAGGTGACTAAAACAGGCAGTAAGAGTGTCAGAATCACATTTCACATTTATAGCTAACAGCTGAACTCCTCCAGCGTGGTACTCCCGGAAGCGAACAGTGCTTGAACCAAGAATATGGAGGCAGATTAACAACGAGGGATTATGTCCCTTATTCTTTAATCCGCAAATTTAACAGAATTAGAAAACAGAAAAGGAATAAATGGAGTACAGTAGAGTTGACTAACAATACAAAATCTTATCAGTTCCACTTTTCATGTCATATGCCGCTACATTATTTTGCTTCAGATCCTTTCTTTGACGCAGTGCTGGAAGGAGTGGCATGCGTATACACTGCCAACAACAGAAATCTTTTTATTAAGTGCTTTAGAAAAAGAAGCTGATGATATTGAGACACTCAAAAATCCCAACCCAAGCCATCTTTAAAAAAAATTATTCCAGTCTATAAATAGCAGCTTCCATGTTCACATAACCCAGAATACAAGTTCCATACAACATGATACAAAGCAGTCCTGGTTTTAAAAAAAGAGAGAGAAAAGCAAAAGGCGCAGCATGAAGTAATTTCAGACAAGCAGTTTTGTGAGAGCTTTAATGGCACAAAATGTTTATAAGCTACAACTTATACATGTACTGTAAACTGTATATAATGTTACAAAGTGCTAACTAATTTATGAAGAATGCATAATCACTTTGGCTCAGTTAACTCCAATATTTCAATAAATGTCAATTAAAAAATTTTGAGTTTCTTATAATCTTCAGCTTTCACTTTTTAAAACAGTAAGTAAATATGTGTTCACTGCAGTGAAGATACCTGCTGCATTTTAATCGTGCGAGTTTATGCAATTTTTTGTTGATCGTATTTACAAATGTTGTAGGCCAGTTTTCACTGTATGTAAGAAAAATGAAGCCTGCTTTTTGTTTTTCCAAAACTGTAAACAGGTATAAAGCTTTTTAAACGTTTACCTTAACAAAACTTCAACTATCAACAGTTGAAACCCTTTTTCAAATTATATAGTCTGTTTCTGCTCCTTGTAAAACACGAAGTTGTAGACTTTCATCCCAAGTTTATAGTAGGGTATCAATAAATACTGCATTGTATCATAGCAAGTGGTACAGTGATCATGTATTCATGCCTCAGCTGCAGTCTTTACAATTTTTTATTTCATGGCTCCTTCAAATATTATAAACTATATGTTGATACTCCAGCTGCAAGCTTGCAGTGTTACTTATCAGATATTCTGAAGAAATATCTTGTAATTTAGAAAGGGGTGTTTTTTTGTTGTCAAAAGAAAGCACTTCCTACTCCGTAAAAAATCTGTTTTTCCACCATTCAAATTTAGATACAAAACAAGGTGCTATAATTAGAACTGAAAGCGTATCAGCCTTTCCCCTGTCCCCTCAGCTTTTCAGGACTGTAAAACCCTGTACTTGATAGCATCTAAACCACCCTCACCACTTCCTCCTCACCTCCCCCACCTTTGGGTGAAACCCAATGTCCACACTAGAAACAAAGATGCAGTTGTAGGCAACTCAGGTGCCACTAGCATCCACAACTAAGAAAAAAGCAGATGTCTTCAACAGAATTGTTAGACTGCTCTTCTACCCTGAAAGCATTCTCTAACAGCATTCAGAAGTAGAGAATAAATATAAATACAAGTTAGCAGTAGATTTATACTTAGCTTTTTTATTTCCTGGGAGCTAACTAAGCTCTCTCAAACCAAACCTCAATTGGGATTTAGCTGCTATGTAACAACTGTTCCAAGCGATCACTGCTGTATCAAATATTCAACTTCATAAAATCTGATGCAAGCAAACAATCTAGGTAGCTGTTCTCTCCAAACTAGCTGACTGTATTTTCTTAACATGTTCTACAAGTCAGCCTACTAAAGTTTTTATTTAAATGAGATTTTTGCTAGTCTTAAAATTAGCATTGTTCCCTAAATACTTAGTATTAAAGTCTATACCATATTTTTTAATATATTCATATATATATATAAAAAAGAGTATTCTATCCTTCAGAGTCATGCTACATGTTCTGAAATCCAATAAAATCTATTTAAGGACACGGATGTCCCAATGCTTTGTAACAATTTGGTACTAAAGCTTCACATTTTGAAAAGAAGTGTCACTGAAGGAGGACAAGGCTTAATGTTCCCTAAGATAAAAGTTCAACAACATTAGCGAGGAGTCTACCTAACGTGAGACATCACAAGTGACTTTCAGGTTCCATGTACCCCCAAAGGAGACTGTACAGTAAACAATGAGAGAGGAATATTGAAAACTCATTTGCAGAAGACATTTCAGAGCTTCACGACCTCTGAATCTTTACGCACCTGCAAGATTGTCCCCCTTAAAGATTAGTCAACCACTTTACCTTCTGAAACTGTCCCATTATCATAACTGGAAAATGGTTCCACGACAAACAGAATCATATCCTTTTACACAGAGTCTAACTACACCTACAGCTGTTGGGTTTTTCCTTAATTTAAAACTACATTTCATAGGAAGATTTCACATTTAAAATTCTCCCTTAAGAAAACAAGTAAGGAAAAGAAAAAGCTTCTTCACATGCAAACAATGCAATTTTTCTAATAACTTCTAGGCATCAGACAGATTTCCTACAAGGAATAAGGAGCTGACTTCATAGAAAAGACAAAATTACAACAATCATCTAATAATAAAATATGCTGATGGATTTAGTTATTCTACTTTAAAATTTATGCAGTCTTTGCCTCCTGCAAATCAAATGGTTTTAGCCAACGTAAGGGGGAGCGTAAAGTAAATTCCCCTGTAAGCTGATTTAAACAATTTTTTATTGCCAGGAATTTCTTATTTTTACTTCACAACCGGTTTGTTTTTCGAAAGCAGAATCCAATTTCACTCCAATCAATAATTTTCTTCGGAAGATACTTAATTTTATCACTATAACACAGTCAACATTTATACCATGCACAACTGCAATTTAAGTCAGGTTGCACTAAGGAGGCAACAGCATCACTGATAAAATGAAAACTTGCTGGTGGCATTTTGCATTGAGAGAAGCCCTTGCAACATATAGACAGTTGTAAACTCTGTTCAGCAACTCTGACGTGTCTTGCAGGCCAAGAGGCAAGGGAATGGGAGGAGAGAGGAAAAGAATGTGGATAGCGAAACACCTCAACAGAGTTCCAACACAATACTGAATTCCAGAATTAGCGAAAACCTGGATATGTAAAGAAAGGGTGAAGTCAGGGTCATGCTTAAAACGGTCTCAAGTCAAATGTACTAAACGAGACAGAAACACCTTCACAGGTCACGTGGGTTTCCAGGTTTTGCACTCCATCTTTCAGTAAGTGCTGGCTGAAGGTGTGGTCAGTCGTTTTCCAATGTAGATGCTGAAATAAAAAGTATAAAGCATATCATAGTTCACAGAAATACTCCCTGTTTCTCAAACAGTTCTCATGTACTCTGCTATTCGTCTTTCAAGCTTGATGAGGTTCCTCCAAGGACTTCATTTCTCCTTTTATAAAATGACTTAAGAGTGACATTGTGAGGCCAGTCTAGGAGGACTGATGTCATCAATGTTCAGTAAAAGCGGGTTCCTTACAGTTCCAAGCTCATCTGAAAAACCCAGTCCAGGAGCTTTTATGCAGTTTGTAGACTACCTGACTGAGGGGGCTCTTGAAGAGCTCAGCAACACTCCCAGATGATTGTTATAGTAAAGCAAAGTATTGCCAAAAAAGGGAAGAGATGAGTATTGAGGACCTACGGAAACATGGACCTCTGACAAAGATATTCAGGCAACATCTGGTTTAACACAAAAGGTACACTTCTGCAGCAGTACAACTATTTTACAGTACACTTTCATAGATTCTACCCTCCTAATTTACTCAATCCATGTCTTTGCCTCTTCACAGAATAATACAAGATGGACAAACGTTAGAATTTAAGGAAGCTCAGGGAATGTCAGATTATGCAGGCATTGCTGAGCAAATGAATAGCTGATCTCACAAGTTACATCTAGTATTTCTCATATCTAAGTATGCAAACCTTTATATTTGGTAGTATCAGAGAACTACAGCATGAGACAATGAAAATTACAGAGTATGCACCACACACACAGAACTTCAGCATCAGTATTTGTACACGGTGGTTTTGTAACCGTTAGTAAAAATTACAGCAGTTTTGCACCTGTTCTATCTTACTTTCCCTACGTAACCTGAAGTATTTACATAGAATGTGTGGACAGTCAAATGGTATATCTTACAAGTGCAAAGGTTATCTGCAAATTCACAATAATCCATGCATTTTCAATACAAGAAGCTTGACTGACAAATAAAACATATTCATGACTATGATCGTTGCAAAGTTTTCCTGCATTTAAAAACAAAAGCAAAAAGGCAATTCTCTCAAGAAAGGTGCAATAATATTCGAGTTATCTTAAACAAAGCCCTTTTCAGCAAGCATCCGACATTCAAGTAAAGTGGAAAATCAAAGCCAGATGCAAAAAGTTGAAGTGAGAATTAGGTTAATACTTACCCTAGTCCCAAAGCCAAAACATGAGATATGAACAGGGATGGAATGAAAACCTTAAGAAATTCTGCAGAGAAAATGCCACCTTTTTTCATTGCTCCACTTTTCCTCATACTTAAAGACACTGAACGTTTAGGATGTCTGAAATGAAATTCCCTGAAAGAAGAGGGGGAGGAGAGAAAAAAAATTCAACACTTTTTTCTTGTTGCCTTTTTTTGGCACACATATGCACAGATCTCTGTGGGAACTTTTTTTTTTCTTTTTTTTTTCTTTTTAAGTACAAAGAGCTAGAGATCAAAGCAAGAGATCCCTTACAGAGTAAGGGATCAAAGAGAAAAATCAGAGGTATTGTGGAGAGACCACTCACAGACAGTATAGAGACAAAGGGAACAGTAGCTAAAGAGAGAGGTAGGTCCAAGAGAGGGAATTTCAGGATGTGATTTGTTAGCAAGAGCCTCATATTTTGTTCCAGAGATACAGAAGTCTGCCAGATATAGACAGCATCCTCTATTTTAATAAAAATGCTCTGCACTCAAGGCTCAACATTTCCCCTTCTGTGGATGAACATAACATATTTTACACAGAAAGGAAAAAAAAAGATACAGAGAATTTATGACACTTGTTCAAAACTCTTCCATTCAATAAGCCAGCACAAAATCCCACGAATACCAGCTTCAAGTAACCAACTCTCCCAATATTTCTGCAAAAAAACCCTGTAATCAATTTGCTGCGGATTCACGTTACTTTCAGCAAAAGATAATTCTGATGCTATTATGATTTTCAAACTTCACTGTCTTGACTTTTTGTAGCCTCTCCAAAGAAAATTCTTTTTTTTCCAGAAGAGATGGTCTTATATGGACAGACAGAGTAACTACAACTAAGTGAGCTCCATGGTTCTTCTTCATATAAAGGAAATCCAGGGAGCCTGCTTTAGCAGGAAGGTTGGACTAGATGATCTCCAGAGGTCCCTTTCAACCCATATGATTCTGTAAAATTCGTTAAAAAAAAGTTTAACTCACTTGGGAGGAATGTTTTCAGGCCTACTCGACCAGTCTGACACCCAGTCAGCACTTTTCTTCAAAACTTCCAACTCTTTCTCTCCTTCTACTGCTTCTTCTTCAGACTGAAAATATACATGGGACAAGCCTTGTAATAGTCAGTTAGCTCCTCCTCATGGCATTGAGAACAACAATAGTGGTAAACTGATAAGCACCAAATGGCAGCACTTGATAAACAAGCAAGTGCTCCTGGACTACCCACTATTTAAAAAAGATTTTATTGTGCTAAAAGGAGGCACTGCAGAGGCCAGCATATAACAAATGTTGTTACTATATCTAGGATCCCAACATCAGAAAAAATTGGGTTTTTTTGCACATGGGTCTTGTTCAGGTATTTTTGTTGTTTTTTTGTTGTTGTTGTTTGTTTAATCCTAATTGTTACTAAACAGTGTTTACAAAAAACACTTAATTCCATGACATTTGATTTAAAGCATAGAGAATGTAGACAAAGCACAGAAAGGCAAAACAAAAAGGTTTCAAAAACAATATTTAAAAGGTCTGTAAAGGAGTTACTTAAAATTTCTATTACATGCAGCTGGTGGCCTCTCCTGGGTGCACCTCAGGTACATAAGGGAAAGTCAAGCACTCAGCATAGCTGTCTTCACCCAAGGAGTTAACATTACATCATTAGATATAAGAATTTTTTAAAAAGTCAGCTAAAAGGACCAGAGAACACTACTGCTTTGGTAGCACAAGATGACTTGGTACGAACTCCTCCTTAGAATTAAAACAATTTCCCACGTTATCTTTAGAGAAATAAGATAAACTATGTTTAAATAAGTGGGAACCATGCCAAAAGTAATCAAATTCAACAAAATAGACATGGCAGACCTAGCCAGCAATTTCATTCAGATAGCTCTGGCTCTCTGCAGGGCTTAAGTGCAACAGTCCTACTCTCTGGCCAGATCTTACACACAATTAAATGCAAGGCTTCTTTCTCCCAGAACTGCTTTCTTATACTGCTGAAGACAGCAAATTCCATTATATTAGCAAACTAAGAGTTCAGCATTAGTCTGCTCTCAGTTTTTATTATGAAGACTGCTCACTAACGTGCAAGCTGATTGATTCATACAGTGAGCCATCAGGGTCTCAGAATGAAAAAAACTGCTAGAGATCAGTAGTTTAACGGACTTCTTTTGACAGGTAAAATATAGAATATTAAAGACTTTTTGAGGTGACAAAGAACTTGCTCTGCCCTTCAAGTACTTCCAGTATTGACCTATGTATGATTTATATACACAATACCTGCAACTTAAACATATTTTTAAAGTTAATTATTTTAAAAGGTTAAATACCTGAGAACTGCTGTCTTTACTTGTGTGCATTTCCACATCAAATGTTATCTGTCCATCTTCTTGAGGTGAAGGGCTAAAGAAAAATTGATTTCATTAACTCACTTTTGTCACACTACACTGTCAGCTAAAGAATTATTAGCATTAATAGCATCTCAGTTGAATCATTTCCACATGCACTTCTGCACACTATTCAAATGAGTAACAGACTACAGTACCTTGCATGTCACAATCACCAGAATAAGAATGTCTTCAAAAAACCCTTGCTTTTTTTTTTTGTTTTGGAATAACCTTACCTCTCTCAACAGGATTGACTGCCCTTTCACAGAATTTGCACTGAAAACTACTGGCAGTTAGTGCCTTAGCAACACAGATGTACGAAGCTGTTTATTTTCTACTAAAGCAAGCATTCTGTTTTAAATATTGTGTGAACTGTCTTCAAACATTGTCTACTACAGTCCATAATTAAATCAAGCCTAACTAATTTTAAATACCTTCTTTTTCTGATCAGCTACTTGTATAAGATGCACAGTAGACAAGACAGTTCAACAGACAGCCATCATTCAGGAAATCCAAAGGAGACATAAGCAGATGGACATGTAAAATTATTTATAGGTTACTCATGGATCTCTAAAACTGGCCCAAAGCCTTCAAAGGAAAGGCACAATGAACAACGAAGAACATCACAACGCTCACGTGTGCCTCAAGGGATTATATAGTTAGGCAAAGATATTTTGCCTTTATAGGAAAAATAGCAGAATACTGAAAGCAGGAAGTACAAATTCCAAGTGTCTTTCTTACTGCCAAGTCCAGTGATGCATTTTATTATGTTTGACTGAAAACAAGGATATACACATTACATTATTACTAATGAGCCAATAAAGCTAATATACTTCATATCCTATATGGTTTATGACAATATAAATTTTAACTGTACTGCTGACGTAACTGTTGCTTCTAGATTCCATGGCTTTCTGTAACAGTGATTTATTTTTCAAGTAAATATGACTTATTTGAAAGTCGAGAGCAATCAAGTATTCCAAATGCTGGAGCATGACAAACTTAAGCTAGAGAAAAAATGTTACCCCTCTAACAGCTACAGGATTAAAAACTGCGATAAACAGTATGCAGGACAGCAAACGTTTACTTACCTGTCACAGTGGGAACTACCTCTTGAACTGCTCTGTCCTGATTCATGCTGGGCATCCAGAAGAATTTTTTCCATGTCTCCATTATGGATGGAGGATGATGATGGAACATGCTCCAGACCTCCGTTTTTCCCATTGCCATTATCGTTGCTATTGCCATTGCCGTTCATCTGTAACTCCACCCAGGAACCTGTTGGGCCAGCCAGACACCATTTCATTAAAAGCAGTGAAACTAAAACCATCTCAAGTTTATCAATTACACGCAGAAAAAAAAGCCCCGAATGTGGTGAATTCAGATAACATACACTGCTGCTGGGAAAAAAGCTCATAAACACGTACCAAAGACAAGGGTGACGTGTTTCTTCCTGTTGTACAAGCAAAAACCACCCCCAAAATGTTATGCTGCTTACCTCTGGAGCCAGTCAGATTAACTGTCCCCCATCTCCCCAGATATTAATACATAAACAGGCCACATTTCCCTCTACAGTTAGAAGTTTTCATTTTCTATGTATCACTCAATTACAGGAGTCACTCTCCTTCCCAGTTCTACTCCTATGTTTCTTTTTCAAACAAAATTCTATTCCCCTAGCCCTGTTTCCCTAGAACTCCCCAGCCTACAATTTCATACTATCCTTCTTCCTTCCACTTTCAAAGGTCTTCATCTTCAAACTGCCTTCAACTTTAAATTTATTTCTGCAGAAGTCATACCATAAAAACCCCCATAGGTGTATGTATTTCCAGAACTGCAACACAGCTGATGGCTGACACACGAGTGGGCCATCAAGTCCAAGTCCGAGCCCAGCCCAGCAGGGCTACTCAGAGCTGCTGCCAGCACCACGTCCAGGCAGCTGCTGAACATCTCCAAGGACAATACCCCACAGCCTTTCCAGGCAACTCGTGCTCAGCCACCCTCTCAATAAAGAAATACTTCCCGAGATTGAGATGAAATTCTTGTGTTCCTGTTGCAGTTTAATGTATGGGTTAACTAAATGAAAAGCAGTGTTTACCACCATGTTCCTAAGTGCTGTGTTTCGATTCATACTCTACCACCCAGTGTCCTGAGGGGTAAAGGTAAAAGAGATCTCCACCCTTCAATCTGTTCCAAATATTTAAATACATTCCCTATCCAATTCCAACTCCAACCTTCTCATTAAGATATAAACCAAGAATCATATGACCGCACATCCACAGCAGATCTACTGGCTTGAAACAGCTGACAGTCGACAGATTTCCTTTTGCAGTTGCCACTTCAATTACTAAATCTCATACTGCATTTACCTATGCTATAGAATTCTATCATTTAGTTATGGTTTAAGGGTCTGTGTAAGACAATATTTGCAGTTAGGACTTTATGATGTTTCATTTTGTCAGTTTTGTTAGGAAAGCTGTAAGATCTTTAGACACTGTTTCTGTTACACACTCTTCAATCACATTAACAGCCCTTTAAAGTAATTTTGCATTTGATGCATGCACCGTTTCAAATACTTCATTAAAAACTGAGCCGTGAACACAATGAACTACTTGTACCATCATCAGAACATAAAGAACACACAGCATTAATTCCATCACCTTTAAAGTTTCTGTATCCTCTCAAGGAGGTCACAGCAGTTTCCTGAACATAAATGCTGTTTCTGTTTAATACTGTATAGCACACGGAGCATAAATAATGCTTTCATGTGAGAAGACCCTGACTAGGGAGAGCAAAGATCTCTGATTTCTCACAAGTATACTGTCTTCAGTGCAACATTATTTCCCATTATCAGTGAGATGGTGATTTTTCACACGTATATAATATCACCACGCTCCCGTGTAATTTAATTTACACTATCTGAAGGTGAATGATTTATCACTGAGGTAAAAATAGTCAAAAAGAAAGAGAAAAGAAAGCCAAAAAATACAAACACTATAGCTAAAATGACTTAAAATTGCTTGCATTGGTTCTAAACTTCAACACTGATTTCCTGTCTTAAGAAATGCAATCTTAATGCCTCCATTTGTTTTTCAAGCTAAGCTTCGGCTCTGTGAACTCTATCAGGGACACGGGAAGGAGTGTATGCCCGAGCAAGTTCACAGATTATCAACTTGTTTTTGTGAATGTGAAATAGTTTATCCTTGGTATCAGTTACCAACACATCGCTGTACATTATGCTCTGCTGAGTCCTGGTGGTTTATAGCCTGTTTTCCCCAAGCTGTATTCACAAGCAAGGAATCTGGGTGTGCACAGAGCTTACGCACAATCACACAACGTACACCAACCCTACAACATATGGGGCTTTTTGAATCAGCTACCGGACAGACCTCCACAACACTTGGTTTAATGAAGATTTTACTGGTGAGGGGTCCTCACTCCAGACTGACAAAACTCATCATTTATCTAAAATACGTTGCAGCCATACCAGGAAGAACAGTCAAATTAACTGTGAGTAAACAGTCCCAACACGTCGAGCAGTGGTTTACACGACCAGCAGCACGTTCCCTGTCTGACCTCACTTTTAATGAATCAACATACACTCACGGAAGCCTAATCTGACATCAAGCTACAACAAGCTACATCCTCCCACTGGGAACTACAACTGGTTTGTGAGCAGCCAGCAAGCTACCATGGCTTCACAGACCCAAACAGAGGGATGGCAGCCTCTGCTTGTGGAGCAGCACAAGGAAATACTGGAGAGCAACCACCCGAGCAATGAGGAGCACTTCCTGCCCTGACTTTTCTACACATCTAAGTTAGTGATACGAATCACCCACACGAGAGTGCTTAATTCCACTGCATATCCCATTTGACTGTCAAGCTGGAAATATGGTAGAATTCAGCATCCTCATGTGGGCCTTCAATGTAACCTCCTTCATTTACTTCCTCGTCCCTTCCAAAATCACAAAACACTTTGAGGAAAAAAATAAATAAAGATCCAGAACCAGTTTGTAAAAATGATATTTCTCTCCAAAATTATGTGAATTCTGGCCATGCTCTAATGCAAATTATGTCCTTATGAATTGATGTATACAGAATTTTCATAGTTATTTATAAAGAAATTAACCACTTGACATGCTTACTATTTTTCTGAAGGATTTCAATGATATTTGTGAAAAAGTGGCAAAGTTTTTTCATAAGTTTAGTGGGAAATGGCATTCAGATCATATTCTTAAGAGCAAAAACAACAGAAATATCTGTTAGTCATTTCACACCAGGTCTCTGCTGAATGTAAATTGCACGGTCCACCTATTCCATTTCATAAGGACTTAACCATACGTACCAGAACATCCCATGACTTTTCTTCCTGCAGACAGAGCCCTAAGAGCTATGCTGACATTTCCTTGCCCAAGTTAGTTAAAATAAATAGATTAATCAAAACGTAGGGTATTTGCTATCCATTTTTATTATGTTCTGGGCAATTCAGCAGGACCCTAACACAGTCAGTGGGAACCCACAGCATGCCGACACATCCAGGATCAGCGTTTAATGAGGTCTTATGCAGAAGCATTAAGGTGGTTCATAGGCAAGCCCTCCTAAATCCTGTTGCAAAACTGAAGCATCAACAGGCTGGCATCTGGCATACAGCCACCATACACACACCAGCTTCCATTAAATAGAGAAATCCAAAGTATTTTCAGGTATATACGCATGTAGAAATAAAAACAGTAAATAGCTCACTAGTCTGAGCCACGTTCAATCTGAATAAACTAATAGCATTTTTTTACAAAGTACAACATTAGCAAGGAATAAAAGAAAAGCAAGCTGTTCAGACTCCCACTGTGGTAATTACTAAGCAAGTTTTCCATGACAGAGCTAGATGGGTCCTGCCTAAGGTGGGACTGATTTCTTGTCAATATGTAACAGAGCTCTATAATAATTAAAATGTAGGAAGCATCCAACATTCTCAAAGCATGTAAACTTTTTTTTTTTTTTCTGGTGAACCCAACAAAGCAAAGATTCAGTTACCACTTTTATTCCCAGGTCTTCTGTCCTTCAATTCAAGTGCTTGGAGATCTCTGAATGAAAGGCCTTAAACATGCACGAATGACACACAGAGCAAAATGAATAAGCGTCTAAACTCATTAGCCTGAAAAGGGTCACTGAAAGGCTTATATAATGGCAGAAAATGCACCTATAACACCAAAGCATTGTGGAGCGGCTGAACATCTGAAAGCAGGACTAAACCCATGTGCAGCTGATTGGTTGCACTTGTTTTGTTCACCGAGCACAGATTACTGAGCATTTCCTCTCATACCTTGTGCTCACCACCTCCAGTAATCACGTTCATTTTGCTAAGCCTTTATGCACTGACCCAGCAGCAAGACCTACGTGGGCAGATCCAGCCCGGGCTTACAGCGCTCATCCCTCATGGTTCCTATCTTACAACTGATTAATGTGTTTCAGAAAGTAACTTAATGCACCAGCAGAAAACAACTTGGAAATATTGAAGTATAGAAGCGAAGACGGCAATTCATAAACGAAGTGTCAATGCATCGAGTTAGGCACTAGGCATGCTGCAAACCTAAGCCATCATAATTCTTATTTAGCATACGAATATCCCTAAGTAATTGGGTAAAAAGACCCATTTTACCACTGTAAACTGTGCTCCTTATTGCAATGTGTAGTGTTACCATCACACAACAGCATTATAAGACAGCCATCGCTGATTCTTTAACACAATTCACACTGAGTTACAAGAGATCAACCAACTGCTGTATTTCGCTGCCAGTTTAACTCCATCGTAAACCCTGACAGGATGGTTAATCACTGACACAACTTATTCACTTCTTCACCTGTGGGATCCTTAACAATTACAAGCAGCCGACGAGACACGTCGAAGCAGCTGTTTCAAACATCTGCCAGGTGAGCACCAGAGCCCACACGAAGCCCATGGATGTGCCATCCCAGGAACAAAAGGATGCAGCGGGCAGCTGACACAGATGCCGGATATAGAGGAAAATAGCTCACGTCAGCGGTATCGACTCAGCCACTGAATAAACTCATTCCCACAGTCACGCTCCTCCCCCTACCGCGCTGTATCCCCATCTTAGCTGTTAACGCCAGCGGCCGAATAAACTCACTTCAACGACAACACAAATCCCCCCCAGCTCGCCCCGACCCCCGCTCGCTCCTTCGCGTCCCGTTCACCTCAGCCCCTCCTCGCCCCACCGCGGCCCACGGCTCCTCGGGAAGCCCAAGCGCTCCCTCCCCGCTCCCTGCACGCAGTTCACCCCACGCAGCCGGTCCCTTCTGACGAAGACAAGCTGCCTCCGTCTCCTCGCCCCGTCCCAGCCTTCAAC
>JANHGO010001259.1:0-35241 GCA_024606505.1 Aquila spilogaster | reverse complement strand
TCAGCCTACACATCACACCAAGGGGAGGGTCCTGTCACGTCACATCCCGATGCCCCCGATGCTCGCCTATACAACATATAATAAATATTATTCATGCAAAATTTGGTGGGCATGATTACATGTATCTCAATGTATGTACCTCTATATAAATCAACCTTTAAATAAAGTTGTTCAACAGTTCTTCTAAGCAGATAAATCTGAGAATGTATATTAGCAGCAAGGAACTGATTGATAGGAAAATCTATTTTAAATAAATTTTCCTAATTCATATTGGCATTCTGAATTTGCTGTTACAGTATTTGCCATTCTAATTTACTCTTACTTTTCAGTTTCCTAGCCTAAATTTCTATAGCACTGTTCCTGAAATCTATGCTGCCTTATAGTAAGAAGGCCAATAGCAGCAATTTTAATTAAAATTTTCATTTTCTAATATGTCACAAAGTTTGTCCATGGGAAATGACAAAAATAGACATGAAAAAATCATTTCAGTGTTTTTACATTGCACTAGGTAATATATATGCTATTGGGTTCCTCAGTCCATAGTTGTCATTCTTTTCAAGGTGCTAGCCGGCAGACTCTAGCTGACTTTTTCTTTTAGTTTTTTTTTGGAGTGTATGCCCATCCAAACCATTGACAGCCAGCTTGTCCATGGGGATGTTGTGCGAGACAGTGTCAAAGGCTTTACTGAAGTCCAGGTAGACCACATCAACAGCCTTACCTTCATCCGCTAAGTGAGTCACCTTGTCATAGAACGAAATCAGGTTTGTCAAGCAAGATCTACCATTCGTGAACCCATGCTGACTGGGCCTGATCCCCTGGTTGACCTTCAATTGATCTGTGATGGCTCCTGATATTAACTGCTCCATGACCTTCCCTGGCACTGAGGTGAGACTGATAAGTCTGTAGTTACCAGGATAATTTTCCAGCCCTTTTTGAAGATAGGTGTCACATTTGCCAGTCTCCAGTCCACCAGGACATCCCCAGTTAGCCAGGATTGTTGATGGATGATGGAGAATGGCTAGGCAACCACATCTGTCAACTCCCTCAGCACTCTAGGGTGCAGTCCATTTGGCCTCATGGACTTGTGAGTGTCCAGCTTTTGGAGCAGGTCCAAAACCTGGATTATGTAGAGCCTATTCTGTTCCCCGTCCCAATCTTCTGGCGCAAGGGGCTGTGTGCCCAGGAAGCAACAGGTCTTACTATTAAAGTCTGAGGCAAAGAAGGAATTAGGTACCTCAGCCTCTTCCTGATCCTTGGTCACCATGCTCCCCTCTGCATCCAACAACGGATAGAGATTCTCCCTAGTTTTCCTCTTACTGCTAGTGTATTTATAGAAATGTTTACTGTTGTCTTTCACCTTAGTGTCCAAATTCAGTTCTAGCTGCGCTTTGTCCTTTCTATTTTTCTCCCTACACAGCTTCACTATGTATTTGTAATCCTCATACATAGCTTGCCCCCTCTTCCAAAAATCATAAACTTTCCTTTTGTTCCCGAGTTCCAGCCAAAAGTCTCTGCTCAGCCAGACTGGTCTCCTTCCCTGTTGGCTCATCTTTCACGACTTGGGGATGGTCAGCTCTTGCACCTTTCAAATAACTTCTTTAAAGTATTCCCAGCTTTTCTGGGCTCCTATGCCCTCCAGAACTACTTCCCAAGGGACTCTCTTAATCACGGTCTGAAAGAGACCAAAGTCTGCCCTCTGGAAGTCCAAGGTGGCAGTTCTGCTGACTCTCCTCTGTAGTTCAACAAGGATTGAAAAATCTATCATTTCACGATCACTTTGCCCCAGATAGCCTCCAACTTCTGCATCCCCACAAGACCTTCTCTATTAACAAAGAGCAGGTCCAGGATTTTGCTTCCTCTTGTTGGCTCCTTCGCCAACTGCGTCAGGAAGTTGTCTCCCACACATTCTGGGAACCTCTGGGACTGTTCCCTTTCTGCTGTGTTACAATTTCAGCAGGTGTCTGGGAAGTTGAAGTCCCCCATGAGAACAAGGTGTAGAGACCACCATACCCCATCCAGCTATCTGTAGAGTTTCTTATCCACCTCTTATCAGATGTAGAAGGTTTTATCAGACATACAAGACTGATAAAAAATTAAAGGTGGAACTTGAAAACTTTATTTTAGTTTAGAACTGATTTATCTCATCTTTTGTGTGTATGTGGATTTTGAACAAATTAAATCAACAACCCAGGGCACACGTATCTTGTATCATGCATTGTGCTGCAGATGGCTCTACACATTACAGTGTCCCTCAGTGTATCTCTTCCCGAGATGGATTAACATCTGAGTATCAATTGGAGAGATGGGTAGGTAAGTTTGTGGGTCTTTGATAAACAAAAATAAAAAAGGGTAAAAAGTATTAACTGCTTATATAAGTGCTAATTGGTCTCTTAGTGTGCCACCTACTCATCTAACTTTCTCTGTACTTGTGGATTGTAAAGTATCCAGGATTACTGCCAGGAATGGTTCCTGTCTGTGAAGCTGGTGGCCCACGAAAAGTTGATGTCCTGCAGTACCTTTCAGAGCTGTGGCCATCACAGCTTTCCCAGTCTCAGTGTTCATGCTGCAACTGGAAAGAAGGGGAAGAGAAGAAGCAGTTAGGAGGCTTAATAGGATGGAGAAAGCTGGGAATGGAGGCTGAGTGTGGCCACAGTTGACTCCTTGGGAACATACAGAAAACTAGAGATTTTGCTGATGTAACAAGGCTAGACTACCATGCTTAAAAGAAAAATTACTTACATCCTTTTTGAAGTATTTGGTAGATGTGATAGGAATACTGACGGGCTATATGGTTTATTTTGGCCATTCTGTAGTGGATTTGCTCTAATATGTGTCTTCATAATATGTGGTGAAGCAGACTTTTGGTATTCCTGTGAGCCTGGACTTCACAAGTTCCCATGGCGATAAGGAGGCAAAAAAAAAAAAAAGCAAAACCAACAGACACAGAAACATCATAACAAAAGACAGGTGCCTGCTTTCACATTATGTAATCTCAATTTGGTCATCTATTTTTGGTCAGGGTAAAATGTGCCTCCTGAAAATAAAATGGTTTTAGACTGTTAAAATAACTTAATAGATGGCATCTAATAGCTACTTACTGTTGCCTCCATTTAAAATCACTGCTGAGAGCTTTCACAAAGACACACCCTTTTGGTTAGAAGGATACTTGTGCAGGGTAACAAGAAAGATAGTTTCTTTTTTTTTTTTTACATATTTGCATTACATTCTAACTAGAGCTACTTGCCTCAACATACCATATAGACTTGAAATAGTATAAAGTGAAATATTGCTGATTCAACCCCTATGTACTATTTACATAAAAGCGTGAGAATGTATTTGAAATGCATCTGTGATCTCTGTAATAACAACTACAGGAGCAGAAAGTCATTTCACTCTGGGTAAAAGATTGAGCCATACGATACATATGATCTTCAATCTATGCATATTTGGTCTGCTGCTCAATGCTCTAATTTAGACTTTTGTATGTAAGCAAATGGTAAACCCACTTTTGAAACAAAAATGATGGCTTCCAAAATATTCAGTCCATATCATTTTATGCTATGAATAAAAGAGTGAATTCTTATTAAATGTGAATACAGTGCAGACAGGTTTTTGTTTGTTTGTTTGTTTTTCCCACCTTCTGCATTTTGTGTTCATTGAAGCTAAATTAAAATTTAAAAAATCATTCAGGTACATTTATTTTGAGACTAAAAATTGCATAAATTTGCCATCCATTGGAAAATATATATATATATGTATAGCAGTAAAACTAAAATTTCCAAGTGAAATTTAAAAGTGCAAATGAAAAGAACTTACAAACACCAAGATGAGGGTTTGTTTTAGAAAGCAAAGTTAGCAAGAAGAAGAAAAATATAGCAAAAAAATGGCTTGAAATCATAAACTGTTACCTCAAATCTTCAAAAGCTCTTCTAAATTAGGAAATCTTCTTCTGGAATGAGTTATGAAATTTCCTTCTGCATCTAAACTAGCTCATTGCTAAGTCCTATGACTTCGGCTGAACCAAGCCAAGCTGTGAGGAAACAATTCATTCACTCTGTTAAAATGTAACACTATTCTGCTGGAGCAACACATAAGTCAAGAGCAAGTTGTAGATTGTCTCACTAATTCCACCTAACTTGTCTGAACAGTTTGCACTGCTGCTAAAGGAAAAAAAAATCTGAAATCTAATTCTTATGTATATAAATGTATATTTGTTAGTGTTAGGATAACCAACTAAAGGGGGGATTCCTACTGCAGTGTTTCATTACTGGGGTTGTAATTAGTTCAGTCACCTACATGGCTACTTATTTTCACGTAACTTGAGAGTTGCAATGTGTCACAAATCAGTATTTGTTCTGACTAATATGAGTGAAATTGGGTAATGGATTAAAAATTCAGCATAGAACTCTACTGGTATTGAAGGTGTACTTATACTCCTGAGCTACCTTTTCTTTTTGCATCTCAGAGAGGAAACACTTTTGTATATAGGTGAAGAAAACCATCTTTGACATAATTTTGAGACTTTTCCAGCTTAAAGATAAGTTTTGCTGTTCTTATTTGAAATATACGTGAATTAAATGTCAAATATTCAAGGGTTGTTCCTCCTCTTGAGAATGTCACAGAACAATTGATAGTGGGTATTATTGCTGTTGTTAGTTTGGTATGGATCTCTGAAAAATCAGAACACCAAGAAGTTTTCTTCATAAAATATTAGTAAACTAAGGGAATTCTGTTTACTTTAATATTCAAAATACTTTGAGATGTTTTCTTTTTTTTCCCAAGATTTGCTGTTTGTTTATATTCATCAGTCTGGCTTACCTAAAAACTAACTTATAGTATAGAAATATAGAAATATCTTTCTATATGTAATATAGAAAGAAATATAGAAGCAGATGACATAAAAAAATATATATTGAATTTTCTACTGCTGCTTTGTAGAACAAAAGTAGAGCATTCAAATGATGAATCAAAGGATTTATTGGAGAATGGCTCACAACTGAAATAATTCTAGGGAGTCAAGGATATTTTGCAATTTTTCCTGAACTGTTCAATTTTTTACTTTTTATTTTTGGCATCGCCTTCTCTGTAACAGTGTCTTCCTAGATTAGTAGGCCTTTTCTTCCTGTTGTCATTATTACGTTGTTCCTCTCCATTTCCATTTCTCCCCATCCAAAATTTTGAAAGTGCTTTTGGTAGATTTTAAATGTACCTTCTTGACAGCACGTTTTTCCATATGAAATCTTACCAGTATTTGTATATATTTTCTTTCTATGTGTAGTTTCTTCATAAAATAGAAATTTTACTTTTTATTACATATCTATTATTAATCAAGATAAATGGATAGACATGGATACATACACATGGATCTGAAAGAACTTCTTTATTGGAAAGGGCAATATATCTATCAATACTTGCTTTCTTTGGCTAGCCAATAAGCTGTAAGAAATATGGTAAATATGTGATTTTTCATAAAATATGTTGATCTGAAAACATGTACATTTGATTTATTGTGAAATATCATAATAATGTTCATTAGCAAAAAACTGAAATTCTTTCTTCACTGGGTATGCAATGGACTACGTTTTGTAAATGATACTGAAATAGGAAGTCATCATTTTGCCACTAGATTACACGGTTCTGATTAGAAAACAGCAGCTCATTAGCTGCTCTTCCTGAATATGTACCCATCAACACTCTGACGAATGCCAGCACTTGAAATAGGACAATTACTATTGTTTTTTTTCTAATTCATGTGCATTTTGCCATTGGACTTTACACAAAACACATTATAATTTTCCCTTCTAATCTCAACTACATCATTAGGATTTTGAGATGGGGAATCTGCTTTCTATAACAAATGGCTAAATGCCAAACACTAGTGGCATTTTAAAATGAAACAGACTGAATACAACAAACTCAATTTGCCTTCCCTGATATTTCCCCCATGTTTTATCTTGCCCTCTAGAATGACTTTACTTTTATTTACTCCTTTTTTTTTTTTTTCTAAGAAAGAAACATTTTCCTGAAAGCATAGGCTGCAATAGATTTCACAGTTGGGTGTACGGAAAAGCTCAACAGAATATACAGACAGAGAAATTTCTCTGAGTGTTTTGGAAGCCAACCGTCCTTTATTAAAGTCGTGTAAGATATAGACAGTCTAGTAACATTCCTAGGGAAGTCCCAGCTCACACAAGACCAGACCACAGCTGAACAAGAAACCTAGAATTCCTATACTGCAATCTACATTAATTTGAAGAAAAGTTTTTTCCAACTTTCACAAACAATCCAACAGAAATGAGCTCTGAAGCATCTTTTCAGGGTAGTTAGGTATTAAGAAAGCAGTATAAAAGGATGACCAAAAAAAAAAAAAAAAAAAGCTTGAGAGCCCTTTACAGGGCTCTGGTTATAGAGGCTTCTCCTTTTCGAAGAAAGAGTTACCATCTCGACACTTTCGCTGATGCATGGTGCTGTCAGCTCCAAGACATTACTTCATCTTCATCTCTCCTTTAAGGTTTTGGAGATTCAAGCAAAGAAAAGAAAGTGGTTGTCTAGAGAGGACTTTAGATCACACACTGAAGGAGAGTGATGTGATGGAAGGCACTAGTGCTTCTTGACATCTTTTCTCACACTCATTAGGGAGTTTATTGACATTGCTTTTTCAGTTTCACCAAATGAAAAGGAGTTTAGGAATTTCCTTGCATTCTGAAAAGATCCTTCCAGAGTGGTAAAACAACATGTGCATCTTAGCCAAGAAAAGGGACCTCAAAGCTGACACATCTAGTAGTTGTAGATGAACATCTAATACCTATTGATTAGAGATAAGTGTGGATTGTGCGTAACACTCAAAAAGCAATAGGGTTTAGAAGGGTCACAGAATCTTTAAGCAAATAATTACTTATAAAAGTAATAAGCTTTTTTCTATCCCCATATTCCCTCCAACGAACACAAAATCTGTCCGGATATTGATCCACTATAAATGCCAAGGGATAAAGTGTTGAATACTTTTAAGCAATTTCTGTGCAGCAACTATTGACCCTCTGTGTTCTTTACTCTAGTTAATTGAATTAAACCACAGAACAATTCAAATAAACTGTCGGAATTAAAAAAGGTTAAGTGGAGCATGCTAGTATGTACTGAATCTGTCTTTTCTTTTTTTTCAGTAGTTTTAATAACCATGAGTTTAATTTAGCTATTTTATCCAAGAAATCAATGTTGATACATTCAGAATGAAATATTAGAGATGTTAAACACAGGCCTGAAGAAAAGTATGAAGAAGGAACAAACAAGATCTGACAAAGACATATATTTAGCAACTCATCATTGAAAACTGAAAGCTAATTATTTCTGATAACAGTATTTCTCTTTCTCAAGGGTTTGAAAACGACTTAGCTTGCATCCCAAACATGAGTTCAAATATAACTTCATATATTCTGTGGGAACAAAGGATTCCAATGCCTGTTTTCATCTTTGTGCTAGCATGTTGTTATGCATCAAATATGTTATTAAAGTGATAATGACCTGTCCATTACCTTGCATGCAGTATTGAGGTATAATTTAATGCTTCTTTGAATGCTATAAATGATCTTTCCTAAGATAAGTTGAAAAAAAAGTATTGATTCGAGATTAACACAAAACAATATTGTTTAGTCTTGTCTTACATTCATTTCATATCTATCATATCTGTATTTCCTACACTTACATTATAGAAAATTCTTACACCTTTTGTCCCCTCTGCCATGCTCCCTACTCCCATCTACCAACAAAGAAAAAGGAAGGATGTAACAAAACAATAAATTTCTTCCTAAGGAAGATGGAGAAAAGCTGTAGGCACTGTAGAACTTCTCTTCAGAAGATAACTGTGAAAATGCATATTTAAAATGATCATAAATTGAAGTACTTAGTCCACCATATTTACAGATTTTTCTCTTTAGAAATTTCCACTTAGTATGTTATCTTTTAAAGAGAAAAACTTATCAAAGTTCTTGGAGTGTACTAGGAAGCTGTTCTGAACAAGGCATTCTCCTTAGATCATGTTGATATATACTCTTATTAACCTTAGCCTCAACAAGGTTAATTTAAATTTTATCCAACAACATGAAGATCTACTCTATTAAAAGTATCAAGTAAAATAATGCTATATTTATTAGAAAACAAACTTGGCTGTGATTTTGTTTTATATCTAGTAGAAATTGATTTATATTAATACTCTTTTAATGATCACATAATTGTACAAAAACTGCCAGGTACTACTTGTCCTTTATTGACATCTTTTTTTCTTTACTCTCTCTAATTCATTGGAATTCCTGGTTAAACTTTGTGAGATGCTATACAAAAGCTCCTTTTGTCTGTGGAGTGCTGTGGAGTGCAAGGACAACTGGAAGTGTCTCTGCCTACACAGGGAGTATCAGGACTGAGGAAGATAAGGGGAATGTCTTGACACTTATCACCTTCCAGGCTACTTCCAAGACACAGTGGCTCAGCCTTGTTTGGAGGCCCCAGCTTCTCTGATGTGGATAAGCCTGCACTGGATTGTTGCACCTGTGTCAGACATGCCTTTGCCATGGACAACCCAAGAAGACTAGGACAATATACACGTATACAGACTCAGCAAATGCAGTGTGTATACGCTTTTCTCTTGTGTTTTCCTTCTGCCTGTGATGGACCGAGAAAGAGAATCTGCACACCTCCCATCCCTGTTGCCAGCAGGACTCGTGAAACACTGTGACACTGTGGTGGTTACCCTGCATTCCTATAACAAATCCTTGCTTTGTTTTCTGTCTTTTTACTATTGCTTTCTTTGTCCCACCTCCCATCCCCAGGCCTAGCTAACCAAAACTTTTATAATAAACTAGTTGTGCAAATATTTGACTCTATTTTGAGTCAATCTCAATTCAGGTATGCATATACCACAAACTATCTCACCACTGGTAATTGGAGTGAGACAACCTTTCGCACCTGAACATTGTTGGATACATAATATACAGCTTAGTTTACATTTTCAAACAGCATAATTGAAATAAATTGTCTAAAAGACAAAAGATTGAAAGAAAAGTGTAATATTTGATTAACATTTGCTATTTTAAACTAAAACTTCATCAAATCCCACCAACAGTAACAGGACTAAAGTAAAGGATGTAAATAAAATACAATCAATGTCCCCAGTGCCTTTAGTTGAACAGGAGAAATATATCTTTTTACATAATCATATGGTAGAATCTTAGGACAGAACAATACAATCATGGAATGACAGAATTGCAGGGGACGGAAGGGACCTCAAGAAATCATTGAGACCAACCCCTCTGCTAGAGGAGGTACCCTACAATAGGTCACAAAAACCATTTGAGTTGGGAGGAATTGTCAAAGGTCACCTAGTTCAACTTCTCTGCAGTGAACAGGGAGATCTACAGCTCAGTAAGGTTGCTCAGAGCCCCATTCAGGCTGACCTCAAATATCCACAGGGACAGGTGCAGGGGAACAATTATGTCTTGTCCAGAAAAGATGATTGAGCACCTGGTGAAGGGGGTGGCTGGCTCAGGAAGCACAGGTGCAAGCAATTCACCTGTGCTTCCCACCTGACTGGAAGGGATAGTCCCTGGGTCCACCCTTCCCTTGGCTCATTTAAGGGCTAGCCTCCAAAGGGAGAGCATCCCTTGAGTGAAGACTGTTTCCTGAGTAGTGTTCTGTATTTAGAAGACCTTTATCATCAGTCAGGTGGGTCAGTTTCTTTCTATGTATGATTATCAATAATTTTCTAATTACTCTTTATTTAGTATCATAAGAAGCTTGTCAGAGGTTGTTTTGCTTCTTTCAAGGATCGACAACATTCTGGGAAACCTGTTCCAATGTTTCAATACACTTGCCATAAAAAGTCCTTGTTTTTGTGTTTTTTTTTGTTTTTCTTCAGAACTGTGCTCTAATCCTTACTTGCCCTAGCTTGTACTGATACTGGGAGTTGCCATGACCCATGATCTTGTACTTGACTTTGCTAAACCTCATGAGGTTCTCCTGGGTCTGCTACTCACGCGTGTCTAGGTCTCTCTGGATGGAATAGCATTCTTCAGGTGTGTCAACAATGCCACAGAACTTAGAGTCATTTGCAGATTTGCTGAGGGCATTCTCAACCTCACTGATGATGTAATTGATGAAGATATTAAGCAGAACTTGTCCTAGTACTGACTCCTGAGGATCGCCACTCCTTACTGATCTACATCCAGACATTGAGCTTTTGCCCACTGCTCTCTGAGCAGATTTCACTAAAGTTTCACTTCCTTTACAGCATAAATGGTTTTTTAGGAATACCTTCAGCAATGATATAATGTATGACTAGATGCATTTGACTATTAGTTTTTAAATCATTTATGGATATATCCATAAATGTATCTACATGCGAAATGCTTCTGAGTAAACTACTGAATCTGAAGGAGCAACAAGTTTGGCTACTCATGTCCATTTGATTGAATGACTGTGATTACCCCTTTCCAAACTATGAATTAAGCAATCCCTTATTTCTACAGGTTATGCTAAGAAACAATTTACAACTTTCACTTCAAAAGAAAATTCCAAATATTGAGGTCTGTGATACATGATGTTTGTTACTCGATCACTGCACTAAATATGATAAACTGTTACAATAGCTATCAAGTATGTATACCACAGACATCCATCCAATCATTTTACAAATATTAATGTAGACAGACATTTAGAAATTATTCAGATGATTGGCATGTAATATCTTTTAAGAAACTTCAGCTTAGTATTCTCTAAAAACTACACTGTATGAGTTATATTTAAATCTGATATAAAATGAGCAAGAGAAGATTCAGAAAAAAAAAGGAAATACGTTTCTACAAGTTGAGTTGGTAACAGATACAAAAAATACATTCATAAAACTTGCAAAAAGTTTTAAAAAAATCCGAACTAAAATAAATAGAGCAGCTCCAGATTGCAAAAGTTATGACTATATGCATCTTTCTGTGCTCATTTGTGAGACAACTGGAGAGTTCAAATATTAGTTCGGAATCCTACCCCTGTAAGCTCTTGGTGGTATTATTATTAATTGCAGGGGAAAAGCCTACATCCACTTGGCTATTTGTATAACCTACAAACTGATTTCTATTTATCTGGTCGTTGGTTGTTCAGGTGTCCTTACTGGATTTCTTTCCTGACTATAATTGGACATCCCTATTCATTATGTCTTTGGGATCTTTTTCTTTCTAATGTAAACATTAAAATTATTCTCATTTGATAAAGTGAAAGATTTTGCCTAGTAACAGTCAGTCCTCTGCCTGAGAAGATGTTAAATGTAGTTAATTCAGTAAAAGGTGAACACTGAAGTTCCTTAGAGATCTTTGTGTCTTTCTTAGGATTCTGAAGTTGAAAACCAAATTGAGTGAAAATAATTTACACTAGGTTTTAAACCACCCAAGAAATATATCATCAGTGAATAGCTATAAAGATTGGAAGCAAGATGAGCACATCATTGGCTGATCTCTGGTGTTAACATCATTTCAAGCACACTCAAATTATACGCACTAAATCATTTAGGTCTGTTTTTCAGATGCTGTCTTTGAAAAAAATCCAGTAAGTCAAGTTTTGGACGGTCTTAAAGTCAACAAACATAACACTCCTTTCACAATGATATATTCCAAGACTTATTGATTAACTCTCTTCCTGTGAACATTGTGGCTCATCTTTCTACTTGGTTAAATAAATTATGCAGGTAGGTCACTGCATATGTGTGAGTACTGCACACAACAGAAATACTTCAGCTATAAAGAAGCAAAAGTATAAGTACATTCTACATTCTATAAGCATAATACAATCGAGATTTATTAAGACAAATTAATGATCTGACAGGGCAGGCTTCTTCCCTTCAGTACTATGTATTTCAGAATGTGTTATCCAGCCTAATTATGTTAGTGCTAAGTGATTGGAGTATCGCTATTTCTCCCTTGGGAGATTATTCTTCATACTTAACTGACATCAATTGCTTTTATCCCTCACATTAAACCTAATTTTTCCTCTTTTTAACCACATACAATTTTTAAGATTAGAGTCCTGAAAGGAACTGCTTCCCATCTGTGATTTTACACACTTTTGAGAAATGTTTACTGTATACACTGTAATACTGTTTATGATTTTCTTCTTTGCCGCCTGGTTCTATCATCTAACTTTCATCAGAGCTTGAGGAGTAAAAAAACATGAAAATTCTCCGTCTGGTTGTTAGTATTGTTGTGTTGTGGCTTTTTTGTTTGTTTGATTGTTTTTTCCAGTTGCAGGGTGGGGGAGAGGATGTGTTTGGTGTGTGTATTGCTTTAAGAGCACAAGGACGGTGTTTTGTTTTCAGTTGGGTAAATAAATCATGTTATATTCTCATCTGTAACTACATTTTTCCATAACTCTCCAACGGAAGCAAAAAGCTTCTTGTTTTTACAGAACTGTGGGGGTTGGAAGGGACCTCTAGAGATCATCTAGTCCAACTCCACTGCCAAAGCAGGCTCCCTAGACCAGGTTGCACAAGTAGGTGTCCAGGTGAGTCTTGAACATCTCTAGAGAAGGAGATTCCACAGCCTCTCTGGACAGCCTGTTCCAGTGCTCCATCACCCTTACTGTTAAGAAGTTCCCATGCATATTTGTGTGAGACTTCCTATGCTTCAATTTGTGGCCTTTTCCCCTCGTCCCATCACCACACACCACTGAGAAGAGTCTGGCCTCATCCCTTTGCCTCACACACCTTAGATATTTATAGACGTGGATCAGATCCCCTCTGAGTCTTCTTCTCTCAAGGCTGAACAGACCCAGGTCTCTCAGCCTTCCCTCATAAGAGAGGTGCTCCAGGCCCTTTATCATCTTTGTGGCCCTCCACTGGACTCTTTCCAAGAGATCCCTGTCTTTTTTTTGTACAGGGGACCCCAGCAACTGGACACAATACTCCAAATGAGGCCTCACCAGGGCAGAGTAGAAGGGGAGGATCACCTCCCTCGACCTGTTGGCCGTGCTCTTTTTACTGCACCCCAGGATGTCATGGGCTGTCTTGGCCACCAGGGCACACTGCTGGCTCACGGCCAACCTGTTGTCCACCAGGATCCCCAGGTCCCTCTCAGTAGAACTCCTCTCCAGCATTCTCAACATTTTTCTTTTAAATATTAGCTTTTTTTTTTTACTCCTTTCATACACTTTCTAATTTCCTCTTTACATTTCAACTGCTCAAGTTATAGCCTTTTCTATTGCCGTTGTTGGCTAGAGCTTTTAAGATGTAGCACTTTTTTTCTTCCATATTTCTCTGCACATTTTTACTTAATTGCAGACTTTCCCCTCTCTTTCTTGCACCTGCTTTTTCCATGTAGGGATATTGTAAAGAACATAAATATTAATAATAATATTGTGGGTAAAATTTAAAGCTCAGTAAACTGGGTTTGAACTTGTATGCACATTCTCATGTAATGGCTTGAGTTGGAAGGGCCCTCAAGAATCGCCAGGTTCCAACCACTCTGCGGCAGGCAGAGTTGCCACCCATTAGATCCAAGCACTAGATCAGGTTGCTCAGGGCCCCATCCAACCTGGCCTTAAACGCCATCATGGGTAGGGCATCTGCAACATCTCTGGCCAGCCTATTCGACTGCCTAATCTCTCTCCCGGTGAAAAACTTCCCTCCGACATTCTCATGTAAATCTCCCCTCCTTTAGTTTAAAGCCGTACCCCCTTGTCCTATTGCTATCCACCCATGTGAGAAGTTGATTTCCCTCCTGTTTATAATCTCCCTTTAAATATTGGAAGGCCCTAATGAGGTCTCCCTGGAGCACTCTTTTCTCCAGACTGATCAAGCTAAGCTATGCCTCACTGATACTTTGTTCTCTACAACTGATAAGAACAGGACGTGACACAGATAGTTTGAAGTTAGTAGACACCTTGTTGAGAATTTTTTTTTTAATAACATAGGACCATCCAGACTTAGCAGCAATGTCTCCATTACTGTGTATCCAGATAGATCTTGTGTTCGTGTGTCAGGCTTACAGGGCTAGCACAGCTGAAGCCTACTAAATGTGGCTCTGTAATTACCAGTGCAGATAGGTTATAGGTGTTGCCAAATAAATTTACAGCTGTATGGACTTGAATCATAATTATAAGTGACAAGTAAAATAATTTTGTTCTGTAGTGCAAACTATGTAACTTCCTGGAGTAGATAATCCTTACTATCTTGTTATCTGAAAAAATTGATTTATTGCTACACTGTGAACCAACTCCTTTACATAACAATATTTGCACAGGGGAATGTGCTTATGTGTTTGTGTAGCAAGCAGTCATTTGAAGTATCTGCCTCTCTAAATCATATCCTGATGTGAAAGAAGGAATTTGATGGATATAGTTTCCCTGCAATCTATTTATTGTATTGTTTCTCTCCTAGAAACCAGAGGCACTGAAACTGTTTTGGTTTCCACAGCTAGATAATCAGCCCATCTACATGAAGAATGCAAGGCACGGTTTTCCATCTGTTTTAAAAGCAAAAGCAGAGAGCTACTAACACAAGGGACATCATTGTTGTTTCAGGCATTTCAGGGCACTTATTATCTCTGGCTTATGTTTGAATGAGGGATATTTCTGAACTTCACAGCAAGCATGGTTATTATTTTTATTGCCGCTTAATTGTCCAACAGTATGGTTGATAGATACTGACTCCTCAGACTGGAGTACGTATTAGTCTGATTAACGTACTTTATTTTATCAAATCATGGTGTGCTAGCACTATCCTTGACTTCAGTAATGAAAACTCGACAATTTCTACCTACTATAATTAATTTGTACTCTACAATGTTCAGTTCCCATGTTGTGCAACTATTCGGTTCCCTCAATACACAGGACTTAATGTTTATCTTCTCAGACTATTTCTAAGCCTTGTCCCTACAGGAAGTTGTCAAAAAATGTTGAAGTAGTCAGGCAGTTTCTAGTAAAGAATGAAGTTCTAACTAACATCTTAGAAAAAATTCCATAGCACTTCTAAAGTTTTAACATTTTATGTATAATAATTTCATTTTAACATCTGTCCAACAAAGCACCCAGACATCCTGGACTCATTTTCTAGCCTACATTTCCTTCGACTGCACACCTTCCTTCACCTACTAGCTTTTTGCAATACCACTCTGAATCTCTTTCTAATGTAAAAGAAAACCAAGGAGGGAAAAACAAACCAACCAACCAACCTCAAAACACCTAAACAAGCATTAGTATGTGAGAAGATCTCAAAATCTCATTTTAAACAGTTAATGGGCTCCATGCAAACATACTAAGCTTGAAAAGAGTACTAATGATGCTATCACTAAAAATAGTGTCCAATACTTGAATATGCCTTTTTAGGATGAATGCAAAGAACTTTGTGTACGTTTTTCAATAAAGAATTGACAGAGCAATTGTTTGTCCTGGAAGCAATACTCCCAAGGAAAGAGAGAATTAATTCATTAATTCATTTTATTGTCTTAATCAAACTAGAATTTGAAGGGGAAGTGACTTCAAGCTTTAAGATGGTAGATTTAGGTTAGATATAATTAAAAAAAAATATTTTATTGTAAGGGTGAGGCACTGGAACAGGTTGCCTCGTGATGTGGTGGATGCACTGTCCCTGGAGACTTTCAAGGTGAGGCTGGATAAGGCCCTGGGCAACCTGAACTAACTGTGGTGTCCTTGTTTATTCCAGTGGAGTTGGACTAGAGGGCCTTCAGATGTCCCTTCCAACTCTAATGGTTCTATGAATGTCAGGGGCAAACTTTCTATGAGTTATAAATATGTACATGGGAGTATCCCAGAGAGCATTTAACAAACGTTAATGTTAATTAAAAATATTGGTTAAATGAATTACGGAAATCTGTTAGCACTTTGAGCAGTGAAAAAAAAATGTTCATTTTTTTTCTCCAATCAGTTAAAAGTAATAGGTGTGACATGAAAATAAGCAAAATATTACAACTTTTGATGTACATGAAATATTTCTGTTCTTAAAAATTGTTAATTTAAACAGGACAGTCATAGCATTGAGGGAATGTTTTCACCTCAGGGTGAAAAAGTTTTTCTTTTGTCCAGTTGAAACTTGTTAGTTTATGTCTGCTGTCTCTTGTCCTCCTACCATGCAACACTGTGAAGAAACTGACTGCTGTTACAACTTCTTTTCAGGTGTTGTAAGATGCCATTAGGGTTCCCCTAAGCCTTCTTTCTCTTGAATGTATTGGCTCACTGGAGAATAGGAAATTCTAAAACTCATATTAAGGTCCTTCTCTTGGAGTCAATATTGTAATCTGTGACACACAAATCTCTAGCTCATTGTCAGTAAGGCTGAAACCGTGAGCAACTCTTCCCATAGCAAGCTAACTAAAGTTAACAGCGGTGTTCTAATTTGAAGTTTTAACAGTGTAGTTTCTTCAGTAAGAGATCATTGTAATGTTATCCTGTTGGGCTTTTTTAAAGGGAAAATAAAAGTTATTCTTGGTTATGCTTCACTTAATTCACAGAAACACAATGTTCAAGGCTGGAGTAGACTTCTGAAGGTAGTCTGCTACAACTTTCCTGCTTCAGTATGGCCTCTTGCCCAATACGTTTTACCAGTACATTTACAAGTGAAAACCAGATTTGTACTTTTACAGGTTTCAAACTAATCTAGGATTCCCATATGTAAAACAAATAAACTTTAAAAGAACTAATATTTTAAGAGCTTCTAGTTTTATTTCACATCTGTAATATTATCTACTACTATAATTTGAACTTAAAACTGATTAAGAAAGTTTGTAAAAGGGATATGAACAGTACAAAAGCAAGGATTTCAAGATATCCAGATATAATTTACATTTGTCTTTCTTTTTTTAAAATATTTATATATGACAGGTAATTTTGGATTATTTTTTCTAACTAGCATAAATCATAATAATAAGTTCATTCATTTTGAGCTGACAGGATCATTTATCTTCACCAACAATTCTAAATTGCACACAGCAATTCTAAATTCTTAAACGTAATTTTTGAGCCTCTAATGCTGATCCCAAATTTTGAAACAAAACAATTACTCTATTTGTTCAATTTTTTCAGTTGTGCTCAAGCATCAATATAGAGACTTGCACCTTCTACATCAATATGCAAAAAAATTATGAAATTGCCCACAAACAGGACAGAAAACCTGACCCGTTCTTACTGATGGGTTTGAGACCCTTTTCCTGTATAATAACTCTAGTCCAAACTTTTGAGTTTTAAAATAACCAGTTCGTAGGTAAAATGTCACTAATAGTGTCATTATGAAGCTTAGCTTTAAAGATTTTCTTTTTAGCCGAATCAAATGTGTATGATAGTTGAGTGTTTTATTTTTCCTAACAAGTATCTTCCATTGAAATTGACATGATGGTGGGATTTATTAGTATCCTATAGAAAGAAATGTTAATGAGACTATGCTTGCTTGAACTTCTCCACAAAGAGTTGGTTCCGTCTGTGTCAAAAGAGACAAATTAAGAAGGTTCTGTTCTGCCCTTGATGTGTGCGCAGATTTTAACTTCAATTAGTGTCATTAATCAAGAGGAGAATCAGCTCCCAAGCCTACCGTAATTTTTTGTTGCTGTCTCATCAGATATCCCATGCACTGAGAAAAGGCACACCCAAATGCTGACAATGACATATCACCTTGTTATTAGCTCAGTCACATGCCATATGCTTGAGCTGAGAGATAGCTGACAACTCTAACAGGACATCAATTATTGTCATCCAGCCACATACTAAAACACACATGGGTTCATTCCAGTTTCCCTGTCATACCACTACATGAACTCATTAAATCCTCTCTATTTTAAGTGCTTCTCTAGAAATTGTAATTAATCTAACTGTAGCTGACACCAAGGATCAGGTCAGGCTACAATGGAGCCTGCTAGGGCTGACACCTGCAAAGCCGGTCTGAAAACCAACTCTCAGAACGCTTCTTCTGCATCTCACACTTCTAGAATTTAAACAGAAATTTACATACAGTGTTCTTAGATAATTCAGCCTGCAGTTAAAATGTGAAGGGGATTTCACATACCTTAGTTTTCATTCGTTGAACAAGAATGAAAAACAAATGATCCAAGAATTAATTGCTGCATAAGGATCTGTTTTAATGCCCTATTAAGTCTTCTGCTGAGAAGATCTCAGACTCCAGCCCACATAAAACACACAGACTATAGCAGTATCATGGTAACCTGAAGCCAATGCTGCTGATTGCTCCCCTAGTTGGTACTGACAGGTTGAAATTGTATGAAACTCACTTCTAAAGTGTGTTTCTCATGCATGTGGATGAATGCTTTAAGACCACTACTATGATTACTTGAGTATTACTTGCCTTTTTGGAATAAATTTTTACCATTACTCAAGGATTAGAATTAGAAAGAATTTTATACCTCATCTCTACTCCTTATGTTCACAGCAATTTCTCGGAAAATGGAAGTGGCGTAGATGCAAAAAAAAAAAACCCACCAACCAAAGTCAATGCAGAGGAAAACACAATACTTTTAAGGTGAAATAACTATTATACTTTGAAATGAGAAACCTTCTAAAATCATATAATAAAATTTATTTGTAAATGTCTCACATTGGAACAAGAAAATTGGTTTAAATGTTGCCTGTTTACCTATTGCTTATGATGATTCTTAGAGATCACATTTTAGCACTGTTTTCCACAAATACATATATTGTATCATATTCTTTCAAACAATCATTATAGAACCTTCAATATGCGTCATTTTGCTTAAAGAAAAATCTCAATACCTAAAAGGTTGCTGGAAGCCGTATAGAAAAAAAGTTGTTTTTCTTTTTACTTACAATGGGGAAAGTATTTATTTCTTGATGTAGCTTAAACTTTCTAGACCATTTTAATAATATGGATTTCAGCAATGTTAAATAGTATAAAAACAACTTGGGCACATCAGGTAGAAATGCAACTATTTTTGCAAAATATTTGTATTCTTACATATTTTTTCCTTTTCCTACACAGTGAGTAAAATATTGGGGTTAATAGGAAACATTAAGGAACTTTTTTAACAAATGTATGAAATAAATATTTAATTTTAAATCCTGCTTTGAAAAACCAATTAAAGGTACAAGATCAATTGGATTATAAATAGTACCTGTGAATCTGGCTTTAGAATGTTCTATTTGGCACCTATTCCCGTCTTTGAAATGGAATTTCTTTAAAAATACATTTAGCATATATATAACTAGACATGCAAAAATTTACTGGACCCAATGAGACTGGTAATTCTTGCCTACATAATGTGTGAAGCACCCCTCACATTCTAATTGTGGGCTGAATTATCTAAGAACATTGTACATTTGCTGTGGACTAAATAACAATTATTGTAAATGAGGGCAATTACTGCATAGCAGCTGAAGCTTGGTAACATATGGCCCTGAAGCAATTTCTCTGTGTAACTGAGCTCTAAGAGATATTGAAAATCCATGTGGTTTACACTCCTTAACAGTTTTGAGACTAGGATTAAGTTGCCTGATAAGAAATAAGTGCTTTTGAAATTTGTAACTTTCAGTAATAGTGATGTTTGCTATTTCTTTTCTTTCCTTTTTCCCTTTTCTTTCTCCAGCTTGTGGAAAATTATTTTTCAAGACGTTCTGTTGCATCTCTATAGAATTTTTATTAAGTCCTGCCTGGTCTTGTTTTTACATGAAATTTAACTAGAAAAATATTTGTTAAAAACAGTACGAACATACACTAAATTTCGATTTGAGAGTAGATGGTGTTCTAGTAATCGAGTCAGCATGTTATAAGTTGACAGGAGGGGAAAAAAGAAAAAAAAAAGTTAAAAAAAGATATGCTTTTGTTCGATTCCTATTTCAACTATGAAAACTAAGCATAACTTCTGTATTTCAAATGGATTCTTTCTTTTTTTCATGTCTCATCAGTCCTGTTAACATAAGATCTGGATTTTGTTTCTATCTACTTGATTCAGATTTTATTTATTTTATAGTGTTGCTCAGATATGCCTGCATTACTTAACGAGTGGTTACTAGGAGCACAAGTATGCAAGTATAATACTCACATGACGATTGTGAGTTACTAAAGGAAAGATTACATAATTTATTTTTTTAGTCTTTATTCCACTGCACTCTTTAAAATACAGTAAGTTGGAACTGAAAAGAGTAAGCCTGTAGCTCATTATAAAATAGGAATAATGTTTGTGTTCATATCTGACATTTCAGCCATTTGCCAAGAAGACACAAGGTCCTTGTCTTGTTGACAGAAGTTCTAAGGTGCCAGACATATGTAACTTCTACTACCTATCATCTTAGAAATATCTGGTCAATTGCTGACTGAGCAGACACAATGTAATGATGTCTACAGTTCAGATTTCGCAATAAAGGTCTTCGTGTCTTAGTCAAGTACCTCACTAGGGAGCAAAGGTAACAAAGGCATACAAAAACAATGATCAGACATGGCACAGGGATTCTTAAAAGACTGACATTTTAGAGAAGATAACATGTACACTTGCACACAGAATAGAGCACACAAAATTCAAGAGTTATCATGGGTATCTCCAAAATGCCTATATTATGATAACTTATGATCAGTTCTGCCTGTTCTCCTGTTAAGACCTTGCAGATCTCCCCCCCTTCCACATGATTACTGGGAATCCCAGCTGGCTTTCACCAACTCAGAACAGGGAAAATGATGTTTCATTGTTTTTTTCCCAACAAAAGATGTAAGGTGGTAAGAATTAGTAAAGTGGGCTATGCATTCACTTACAAAAATTCAGCAATGATTTTGAAAGCTAAACATGGAAGAACAAACAGTTGACTACTTTGTGACTGGTATTTTTTAAGTGTCATGCTTGCAGCAAAATACAGAGATCTAGACATATTCATGAAAGAAGAGAAGCACTGAATAGTTTAAAAACCAAAACAAATCACTTCAGACAAGAACTGATGAATGGAAAAGATGATCATCTTCTTGCATAGTATTGGTGCTATGGCACCTGGACACTAATTCCTCACTAACTCCTGCTTGTTCCCACATGCACTGTGTGGAAACGTAATCACATAGAAAACGTGCAAAGACTTTTGAAATCTCACCAGAATAAATCAATTCAGCAAGACAATAAAATCATCCACGTTTCAGTTCACTGTGTCCTAGTTTCATACCTAGCTTCACTATACAAGCTATACCTACCCCTAAAAATCCAATGTATCAGCAAAAAGGTCCACCATCACTGCAGCAATCGGCAAAATGGGAGCTTCATAGTTCACAATGCATGAATGAGTACTAAAAAAGCTATTTCTTTGCCCATACAAAGTTACTGACCTGTGTCAAAGCCTGAGGTAACCTATATTCAATAGTGTTAACGACTCGTGAATAGCAGCCTAACTGCAGAACTTAAAAAAAAAATAGTCTGTAGAAATTGTTGTGTTTTAACACATATACATTCAGGATATTGGTAAAAAAAAAAAAAAAAAAAAAAAAAAAATGCTGAATATCTTTCAAATCCTGATTTCATTGTGGTAGGCAGCTCAACATTTGAACAGAGAGTTAATACAATATAAAGAGAGTTTGTATAACTGATTTTTATTTATTTATTTAAATATATTCTAGGTGTCAATTATTAAACAGGAAAACTTAGCAAGAGTCTACATGTAAAATGATTAGAGCATATACCACTAATTAGTCTGATGGCACTCACTGTTAAATATTTATAACCATTATGAAGGCTAAACCACCAACAGCAATATGATTGAGATTCACCGTATTCAGAGTCTACGGAAGACAAACGTTTTGTGTCAGAACTATGTACTTCAGGGATGTAGATAGAAATAAGGCAGGAAAGAAGGGGGTGAATAGATGACTAGGAAGGCTCAAAGCAGAAATTTGCTTTGTATTGTGTTATCTACATCTTCATATAGTCAGCAAGTCATTTCAAAAGCATCTGTAAGGTCAGGCACCTTGAAAAGAGGAAAAAAATCTATAGAATCACAGAATGGTTTGGGTTGGAAGGGACCTTGAAAGACCATCTAGATCCAGCCCCACTGCTGTGGGCAGGATTGCCTCTTACTGGATCAGGCTGCCCAGGGCCCCAGGCCCTGAACATCTCTAGGGATGAAGCATCCATATCTTCTCTGGGCAACCTGTTCCTCTACCTCACCACCCTCTGACTAAGAAGTTTCCTCCTAACATCTGACGTAAATGTCCCCTCTTTTAGTTTAAAACCATTCCCTCTTCTCCTATCACTATCTGCCAGTTTAAAAAGTCAGCTTACCTCCTGTTAAAAAGCTCCCTAAGCACAGAAGGGCTGCAATGAGGTCTTCCTGCAGCCTTCTCCAGGCTGAATAAACCCACACTCATCCTTTCTTCACATGAGAAGTGCTCCAGCCCTCTGATTGAGTATAATCAAATGAAAGGTTCAAGAGTGAATACTATTTTAGCTTCATGTACTTGGAACCACACTCTTTCAGTATCTATCAGCATTTTGATCTACTTAAGCTAATACTGAGATTTTAAATCAACCATGTAACTTTTTAAGAGATGTTCTTTTGCTTTTTTGTCAGAGAAGCCTAGTGTCCCTTCAAAATTCTCCATGGTCAGTGATATTACAAAGAAATCCACTAATAAGTTTTGTCTCCTCGAGTATTACATTTGTTCAACACATTAAAAGATACATAACTCCACATGTTCATTATTTTCAGTTTGGTCTGTGAGCCTTGAAAATTATATTACTTCACAGACTTCCCTTTTATTTTTTTTCTCCCATGTTTTCTAACCTTTCTGATCATAATCTGCAGAAGTTTTATCTAAACTCTCACTTTGCCTTCAAGCAGCTCTTTTTTTTTTTTAAAGGATCGCCCCTTTCCTTTTTTTTTTCCATCAGACTTTATGGCGCACAGGTAGTAAGTACACTTTTATTATTCCAGTGTTGCTTTCCATCTTTTATGGATTCAATTTTCACTTTGTATTATATTCTGCAGAGCTATTATCCTCTTCACCTCCTCAATTCATCCTTCTGTTTAGACTCTTTTACCTTTAAGTCCCTTCTCCCTACTGTGACCTTTCCCAGTCCTTTGAAATCCCCAGTTTGTGTCTGTCCTTCAAGTCACTGGTACCTGTCAAAACAGTTCCGCTGACTGAAGCCTGGACCTCTGTTTGAAGACTTTATCCTAAACTACTTTCCATTTGTATTCTAATTGGAGACAACCCAGAAGGAAAAAAAATATATCAACTACATTTTTATCTGAGAACCTACAAAACCAGGGAAAGCAAAGCCATGCAGTTCTCGCCACTGGCTGCTACCAAAGAAGAGTTTAAACAGTCACAAGGTAAAAGTGCTGAATTTTGTTGGAAAAAAAGGACTGGAAAGAACAAATGAGGATATCACATATCTTACTTAAAATACATCCATTTTATCTACATTCCACTTACTATTTTCACACAGTCTAATGTGAAAGTTTTCATCTAATTCTGTAAAGTCTATACATAACTTTCCTAGTAAAGCAATGTAATAAATTTTAGCTTACATAGAGTTTACCATTTTAGCTCTACCAGCAGCAACACGCAGATTAAGTAAGTTTGATCTTTAAACTTGATTCTATTGGATAATTATAAATATAGTAAAATGATAAGCTTAACTACATTTATTTTGGAAGTGATGCCACTTTCCTGGAACACAAGTCTCATGTTCAACTTGAATACATGAAAAGTTCAAAAATGAGCAAACTTTCTTAAAGGCTATCTGCCATATTCTATCACTGTTGTAATATTCATTACTTGCTTATCATTGCTGTTTGAGCTGTGAAAGTATAAAGGTCAAATACTGAACAAGGAACATGCTTTGTCTCCAATATGGATCACACATCCTTCTGCTCTTTTTCCCAAAAATATATGCATATATCATATTTGGAATCTACAAAATCCTGTACACACCTCAAGGTTTTGCATTGACCAGGTTTGTTCCTTCATCATCTTTTACGGTACAAGACTGATCTAGAATCAAATGAACAAAGCAGAAGATATCAGGAAATAGGAAAATCAATTTTAAATGGACTAGAAGATTTTAGAGAACACAAAACATTGGTCTAATACAAACCTAAGCAGAAATCCCATTCAATAACTTATCTATTTCTTGTCTATTTCTTTAGTCATTGATTTTACATTAAAAGATGAACAGAAAAGTTCACTTGTCTGATGTGTACTAGTAGCCCAAATGACAACATTTTCCAAATGAATATGAGAACTGAACTTTATTTTTCTTTGCTAGCCTTCAAATATTGGACTTATCCTCATTAGTTTTTATCATGTTCTTTCAAATCCTTTTCAGTGTTATTTATGAACTGTTTCTTTGTAATTAATATCTGCATCCATGCCTCTGTGACTCTCACACATTTTTAGCCACTCTTAGTTAATATTTCTGGAAAGCTACAGTCTGGTGGCATAGAAACTGACAATAGATGGAAGTAGACTGTTGAAATTAATGAAAACTAGAACACTATACTGCAATCATTAGGTCTAGGGACTTACATAGTACGAGGAATAGACTAAAACCAACAGTAAATAAGCACCTTCTTATATCCTTAAGGATTCATTTTTAGGATATCATTAAAGGGAAAAATATTGATGACCTTCTATCATGATCTTAAATTACACTTATTTTCAAGTATTTTTAAGTATTAATTGTCATGACAGTGTCATATCATAAGTTACTCTAGCAGTTTAATGTTAAGATAGGAAGAGGCTTCATACAAATGGTTCTAACTTCTAAGAGGCTCTGCCAGTCCCCTTTATTAGCAAAGATGAAATTTCTGTTCACAAGGAACACGATTTCAATACGCATGCAGTGATAATCCGGGTAAAAAGACACCTATTCAACTAGTTCTATTGAAGTGCATTGAAGGGTTCTAACACAGTTTATTCCTTTTTTAGTGAAGAAATAACTAGAATAATGGAAGCCTACAATAAGAAATTTTTAATGGCAGCGTATGGACTTTTTTTCCCCTATCAATATTGTATAGGCTGCATCATTTATTTCTGTGCAGTTAATATATTTTCCAAATAAAAAGGAATCATTGTATCATTTTGAAAGTTTTAAGCTCTACAATGTAGCTCTGAGTTGCTAATAAAATCAAAGTTAATGAAACAAGTTACACAGCTATTTAAGTCAAGTATCATTAAAGGAAACAATATGTGACATTCACAAAGAGGCATATCTCAAAACTGTCATGATATCTGTTTCACATTGTAAATATTTTGTGAAGTTTTAAATCATATTTGCTTTTTTTCACTTGCTTAATCTACATATAAGAAAATATTCTTAGTTCTCTAGTCAACAAGAGCGCTCAACTCCTTTGTTTCTGAGTTATTCAAGAGAGCAAAATGCAGTTTGTTGAAACTCTGCCTCTCTAAGGGTGATGATACAAAAAAAAAAAAACAATAACCCATGATCTCTATTCCCCTTATAAAATTTGATTGTTCAATACCTAATGTATCATCTCTGTTTAGGCTGTTCAGAGCAATGGGACAGGAAAGTATACAGGCTGTCACTGAAGATTTGTTACAAAACTATTATTGTAGTCTCATCTCCACAGCTGAGCTCAGCAAGCACATTTTTGGAGGATATGTACATCAAGATCTCATATAAACTGGTAAAAACACATTGAGTTTACCCTATCCTTGCTCTCTGCTGTTGCGAGCAATCAAGGTTTAGGTAACATGTAGAACGTTGCTTGCAAGAAAGCAACAATGGTTATTTATTCATCCTGACAGATACAGAAACACTTTTCCGAGTAAGAGGTATAGAAACAATGAGTTTCATGACAAGACTTGTGTACCTAGATAAAGGAAAAGTCCAAAGACCAAGAGCTCGTCCCTGAAGTCCACGCCCAAACTTTCACAAAAATTCTCTTTAGATCTCAATGGATATCAACACAACAGACTTACTCAGGTAATGCATTGTGCTATTTTTCAGGAAAAGTCTAACAGATTTAAGAGAAAACAGTAGCTACAGAAAGAGGTCATGGAATTAATGGCAGAATTCCTAATACTAGATTTAAATTACTGTCTTTTGTAGGGGAAGATAAAAGCAAAAAAAAAATGAAGCAATCTTCATCTCTTTGAGAGGTCCTTCAGTATCTCACCAAGAAAAAAAAAAAAAAAAGCAGGTTTTATAACACAGTGAAACATATAAATCAATGTAAACATTTTAACAACCAACATAAATAACTGTAAGATACTATCAATAAGTCAGAAAATATAATTGAACTCTAGCCTATCTCTTAATACGAATCTCAGTGCAGTCTTCTAAACCAAGCCTGTTATTTCTAGCCCAGAGAACAAATTTTTTACATACAGTATTTAGAAAAGGACTAATAAAATTTTACACTCAAAGAAAGAAACATTCTGAAAAGAAATGGGAATTTAAAAAATGACAAAGCTTGCTATTAGACTCAAAGAATATCCCTTACACGTACTAGTTACATCATTCATTTTTTATTTAACAAAAATTGTTTGTTAGAAAAAATGTCATCAATTTGCTTGATTTCTGATCCTAATTTGGCTCTGATCCTCTGATGCACATTGCATCGTTACCTAGAGAAAGTCACATCAATTTAACGTGATTCCTTGAAGGCAGTAACCCTTGTTACACACAGTATTGACTCAGCATCTTAAATTATAATTGTTATATATTCCAGTTTAGGACCGGAAAATGATTTGTGTGCTTATACTGATACATACAAACAATGAAAACATTAGTGTGTTTTTCTCTTCAGATGTAACATCTTTATACTTGCAGCAAACATATTTCAGCTAGCAAAATCCTGATACCATTTTCAATTATACGAATTTATCTCTGTCAAATGACATTTACCACTTTTTGCTTATTCTGAATTATTTATGTTAAATTACATTAAGAAAAGATTTAGAATGAATGACAATAAGGTTCCAGTGGAATGTTCAGACATCTGCTGCTGTTTTTTTTTTTTTTCACTCAAAGGCATTTCTTATAGCTTCAGCTTTTTAAAAATCTTTGTTTGTATTTCTACAAAGAAAAACAACACAGAAGTGAGATACCAGGGAGGATTTTTAACCCTAGAAAATACACATTTAGACTGCGAACAAATTATTCCGAGATTACAGATCAATGAATTCAGAGTAAAAGGATTTTCCTTCATCCGCTGTGGACTATGATTGAGAATGTATGGTGGCCATAACCATTAAAGTGGAGGAAAGTCAATCTAGGCATCATTATTCTGCAATCTTTTCTCTTTTTCTTCTTGTCAATGCATTTCTTCAAGCTTGAGTTTATTTTCAGTGATTTTTCTTCTCCATCACCTACAGACTAAGTAAATCATCACCCAATCCTAGTGAAGTATAAAATTTTAGTTAAACTACAATTATTTGTGTTTAGCTTCTTCTCCCAAGGAAAAAAAATAGATTTCCTCCAGGTCACTACACCAGAAATAAAATTACACATAATGTAAGCATTTGTATGCGTAACTGATAACAAGGGAAAGACGAAGAGAATCTTAGAGTAATTTAATAATATTTTATTGAGAAATTTCTAAAAAAAACCTACATAAAATATATTGTCCATCTGCCTTTTCCCTTTCACACACTGGAAATAAAGTATTTTTCAGACTGTCATGGTTTTATGACATTTGTTATCGGTATTCCACATCATAACATCATTTAAGGTCGACCCTCGAGGAACAGACGTCCTCTGTGCGTGGCCTAGAGAGCAGGTCTTCAGAACATCCCAGTACCTTAAATGATGTTATGATGTAGAATATCAATAACAAATGTCATAAAACCATGACACAGACTCTTTAGTACAAATAACATTTGTATTGTACCCAAAAATATATGCCAACAAACAATGAACATCTAGTTTCTTTGCAACACAATATATTTTTCAGTGTAATGCAGATTTTGTTGATTGATGGGAAGTTTCCTTCTCAGAAAGCTGCATGAGCTCATTCTTAGGCTGGCTTCTCATCCTCTCTGTCTCTTTTTATGCTTTTAATGGAAATTAACTATACAAAGCTGACATACCATGGAACCAATACTGTATCAATCACAGGGAATAATTTTTAGAAAAGCAAACAAATAAATACTAATACTTAAACATATTAGAGACTATATTTCATACCTGAAAACACATATTATAATGTACAAACTTAGTTGTTTTTTTCACCTGAAGTCTACACTTGGTGATCTATGAACTATAAACACTTGCCATCTAAATATAAGAGGAAAAGTCAGTCTTTTTGATTTTTGTTAATGAAGGCCATAGCAGATTAGATGACATCTCAAGGCAGAAACCCTCCAAATTACGTTGGTGTACTTCTTCTGTAGTACTGCTGGCTTATGTTTATAACACTTTGTACTGCCATTATAGTATCAGTGCACCAGTGGATGTTCTCTCATTCTCCAAACCTACTGGAACTCCCAGCATGGAAAAATAGTAACCACTGAAAGAAGATATTCGTGCACTCTTGGGCTTACTATCCTGTTGGGTTTTGGTCACTAAATGTAAAAGGAAGCATTCACTGAGCTTAAGCCCATGAAATACACCTGGGCATACATCAGGGGAGCAGGGAGATCCCCTTAGAGGTCATATTGTGCAAGAACTGAATTCCAGATTTCTAACCCAAGGAATTGCTTGCTGTTTGGAAAGCCACAGATATGCATCTAGTATAAAATGCTGCTACCTAGGTAGCAGCAACTCATTCATTCTCTCTTTTTCTCCACAAAAACAATGTGTGACTTCTCAGCAGTAGGAAGCTTAGAATGAACGCTAAACCTGAGAGTAATTTTGCATGTAACTATTTTCAGAACTTAGTTATGAAAGAAACATTTAAGAAAAAAAAAAAAATCAGAAGATCTCAGAACTTGGCTGTCACCAAAAACACATTTCAAGACACTTGTTAAAAGAATCACTTTGGTTTCCAGAACTATGGGGATATAAAATTAATTTCTATAGTATGAAGCATTCAGAAAAAAAAAAAATCTTCATGGACTGCATAATTTAAAAGATCGTGCAATTAAAGAGCTGTGTAATTCTTTATAACGTTTTAACTGCAGATTCCATAAAACCCATAACCTAAATGGTACCATATAATTATTAAGCCAGCATTTATGGCTTTACTTATTACAGTACTGTTATTTTCACACCATTATTAATAGAACCAATATTAAGTATGCATAGCTCAAAGTGGTAGTAAGCATTTGCACGACATTCCTGCAGAATTAAAAAATGTATTTCAGTTCCCATCTGTACTAGTCAATACCAGTTTTTGGAGGAAGGTAAAAAAGGCAACAATCTGTCCTGGGAAACAATGTTTTGGGTTTCATTTTTTTTTTTTGTTTGGTTGAGATTTGGGGTTTTCTTTGTTTTATTTAGTTGTTTTTGTTGTTGTTGTTGTTGTTGCTTTGGGTTGTTGTTTTTTTTGTGTCTTTTTTTTCTTCAGAAAAGAAGCCCGTTGAAGCAGTAAAAAGTATTCAGCAACAGACTTAGAAAGCCTGCAATTTGCCATCGTCTGTTGACAAAGCTCAGAGTTTCAGTGAAGGAATATGCACAAAGGCAAACAAGGAAAAATAACATCTGTAGGCTTGCATGCTTCCTCCCACTACATATTATGAAACTTTGCCTTGAAGTCTTAACATAAAAAGAAAGATGATAGTTGTTTCACAGCATATTTCATGTGTCCTTTCATATTTTCCATTATTTATATCTAACATAATCTGAAAAAAAAAAAAAGAAAAAAAAGCAGAATTAGACAGTAAGAAGTTTCTCATTATCTGTGAAGACATATCCTTCCAAGCAAAATCCGTACAACACATTCTACTATTTGTTAAAATACTTATGTTACAGTTTCCTAGACATCACAGGTAGGTGCACATTTTAATCTGGGTTAAAATTGTCAGGTCTCCACATGTTCAGCAGAATCTGCTCAGCATGGCTAGGCAGAGATCCCTTGCGTAAATGCTGCCCATTGGCCCCCTGGAGCAGCTCACTTCTGCCAGGATCCCAAGCTTTTTGTCAGAGTTGACAGCTGTATTGCCACAGGATTGCCTTCCATCATGCCCCTCCTGTTATTTTACTCTTCTTTGCACACTTGTTTGAAATAAAATAGGAAACTGTAAATAACAACAGTAAATCATAAGCTTTGCCTTGTTTCCATCAGCATTTAAGACACAAGATGGTGGTCTCCTCTGCTAAACACATCATAAACTGGCATAAAATGAGCAGTAAAAATGTTGCTCTCATCTGACTTCAGCCATCTTCCCTTATGAACATGACCACGAAAGAGCTATTACTGTGTGACTACTTTTGAGCATTCATGTACAGAAAAACAATCTTTAGCGAGCAGAAAAGGATAGCTCGTACCAGCATATCCTCACTGGAGGTGCTCTATCTGTAGGGATTTTTCATCTTCATCAGAAAAAAAGAATTAAACAATATCAGCTTAATCTTAGAAATCTGAGTTGTTATACGTTGCATAAGCATGTCATCAGCAGGTGTCATTGGCATGTTAATACTAGATAAATTCATCACTCTGTACTGAAATAGGCCCTATTAAACTGCCCTGACAACCATAATGCATAGTGAGAAAGAAAGAACATTTTTTACCTCTTAGACAGTAGAATACTGTCATAGTGACTTTGCAGTGTTCCATCTTCAGTTGTGTTCACGCTACATGGATTCTGAAGGTTTTCCTTGAGTAAATATCCCAGTGATACTGATGAAAGCTAAACACACATAAGTTCTTCATTCTCACAGGTCTCTCAGATCTAGGGCTGTAGGTTTTTTTTTGTTTGTTTTTTGTTTTTGTTTGTTTTTGTTTGTTTGTTTTTAGTGAACATGTTTGTAGCTTTTTTAACATCCTATTTTTATCTGAAAGATTGCTTGATCTTTTCTTCACGTGTTTTAGTTTATGAAAAAACTCTCATAAGAGTTACTGTTTCTAACCTGAATTGTGATATCTTTTATTTCCTGGGTTTTATCTACCTTGTTGCGGGTATCGTTCATTTCCCATAGGAGGAGCCACACAGCACTAGCCAGGCTACTGGCTGGTTCTAAGTAGTTTTCTTCCTAGCCATGCAAAATGTGGACTTGAGCAGAACGTAAGACCAAAATAAAACCTATCTTTATAGTTTTGATAGCTTCTACACACCTTTATTCCATGATCTGAAGTCTTTGTTCACTACACTATCTGAACAGCACGGTCATATTACAATAGAATAACACAATCAGATGTAACGATTATTATTAACACTTGATTCAGTTTTTCCAGATGGTCTGGCAAGAAAAAAAAAAAAACAAAACAAAACAACAGCTTTTCAGGTAAACTGTGCGCACTATTTACAGCTATTTTTTACTATTTTAAAGAACAGATTTTTTTTATTTTTATGTTAACTTTGGAGGAGGCCTAAAAATTAAAGAACTGTTCCTTTAGTTTTATTAATCTCAAGGACTAGGCAGCAGCAATAATGTAATTTTTAAGATATGATATCTTACCCAAGATGTACTTAATGGCCTTCTTTACAGCACTGGATAGGGCAGCCAGTGTTCATTTCTTGATGAAAAAGAAAGTGACATTTATTTTCAATACTATTCTTGATTCATGGTGTGGAAAGATGATAAGACTAGATAAATGAAAGTTCTTCTGAAATCTTTGTTATGCTATGACTAGACACCTTTGAGTAAATTTGCATGTTCCAGTATTGGTCAGAGCTACAAAAAAGAGGCAGTTTGTTCTTTCTGCATTCAGTAATGGGAATAATCAACTTAAACCAGTTTGTACACGCAGAACTTGTATCACCAACTATGTTTTTTAGTATGATCAAACCCCTGGATTACAGAAGTCACTTCTTCATAAACCAAAATACCTGTTAAAATAAAGGATACAGTATATGATATTGATGGTTTGAGATAACAGGATAAAACAACAACAACAACAACAAAAACAACTGGTTTATTACTAATAAAAAGATCACATACGCCATTTCTTATTCAGAAATTGTTATTGATACATACTTTCACTGTCATGGATAAGGGAAGTAAGCTTGTGTGCCTGAAAAACTTTTTGCATTTTTTTTTCCAAATTTTATTGCTGATTTAATGATATTTCTTTTCTCTACTAACCTTATCTCTTGCAACTGTGGTTTAGACAAAATAATATCCTCTGGGTCTGGCAAGATCATGGAGTAGATCTTCCTGAAGGCCTACTAAGGCACATGGAAAATAAAGATGAGGTAATTGGTGGTAACTGGCGAGGCCTCACCAAGGGCAAATTGTGCCTGACAAACTTGATGATCTTTTACAATGGAGTTACAGCATCAGTGGTTAAAGGTAGAGCAACTGACGTCATCTACCTGGTCTCATGCAAAGTGTTTGACACTGTCCTGCACAACACCTTGGTCATCAAATTGGAGAAAAATGGGTTTGACAGATGGACAACTTGCTGGCTAAAGAACTGGCTGGATGATTGCACTCGGAGTTGTAGTCAATGGCTCAATGTCCAGGCAGACTGGTGATATGTGATGTTCCTCAGGGACTAGTGCTGGGACTGGTACTATTTAACACCCTTTTAGGCAACATAGACTGTGGGATCGAGCACTCCCTCAGTAAGTTTGCAGTGGGCACCACGCTGCAGCTGATGCAGTTGACAGTGCTAGAGGGAAGGGATGCTATCCAGAAGGACTTGGACAGGCTTGAGAGGTGGACCCATGCCAAGTGCAAGGTCCCGTACCTGGGTCAGGGCAATCCCAAGCACAGGTACAGGCTGGACAGAGAATGACTTGAGAGCAGTCCTGAGGAGAAGAACTGGTGGTGTCAGGTGATGAAAGATTCAACATGGGCCACAACATACACTTTCAGTCCAGAAAGCTAACTGTATGCTGGGTTGCATCAAGAGAAATGTGACCAGCAGGTCGAGGGAGGTGATTCTGCCCCTCTACTCTGCTCTTGTGAGATTCCATCTGGAGTATTGCATTCAGTTCTGGGGCCCTCAACAAGAAGAATATCGAGCTGTTGGAGCAGGTCCAGAAGAGGGCTATGAAAATGATGAGAGTGATGAGAGGGCTGGAGCACCTCCCCTATGAGGACAGGCTGAGAGAGTTGGGTCTCGTCATCCTGGGGAAGAGAAGGCTCCAGGGGGACTTTATAGAGGTCTTCCAGTACCTGAAAGGGGCCTATGGGAAAGCTGAGGTAAAAGTTTTCATAAGGGCATTTAGCAGCAGGATGAGGGGAAATGGTTTCAAACTGAAAGAGGGTAGATTTAGACTAGAAATTTGGAATAAATTATTTACTGTGAGAGTGGTGAGACACTGGAATAGGTTGCCCAGAGAAGTTGTGGACATCCCCACTGTGGTGGCATTCAAGGCCAGACTGAGCAGGGCTTTGAGCAATCTGGTCTAGAGGGAGGTGTCCCCACCTATAGCAGAGGGGCTGAAACTAAAAGATCTTAAAGGTCTCTTCCAACCAAAACCATTCTATGATTGTCAAACAATCACCTCATATAGCTGAAAATAACACCATTTTTTTTTCCACACAAACCATTCTATGATATGCTAACCAAAAATAATGAACTCTCCTAAAACCTGACTTCAAGTTATTTTTTCAAAGACTTTATAGGCTGAAGGCTTCCAAATAATCATCTTTATATGTTTGTGTTAGAGCAATTCTGAGTGCTGAAAAGAATTTCAAGTTTTCCTCTCCAGAGATAACTGAAAGTTTTCTTTCCAAGCTTTTTATGCAGATGAGTTGTAAAAATGATATTTGATTAAAATAATTCAACTCTACTGAATTTTTAATTGCATTTTTACATTTATGTAAGATGCTTTTTTTCCCCTCAAAGAAAATTACATTGTAAATTAAGAGAAAAAATTTCACTTGTTCAGTGAAGTTGTCAGGTCACAGCCTGAAACAATGGTTGAGCACCAGGTGTGGTTAACTCAGGGAGCTCAGGAGCTACTGAAATATTCAAATCAAAATCAGAAGGGATGGGAAAAAAATAATTCTATTGTATTTATCAGAACCTGTTCAGGATTTATCGATGTTTTTGGTTTTCAAGTACACATCGAAATTACACATATCCATTACGCACAAAAGGCAGCAAATAATTAGTGAAAAAGGATACACTCTTTTGAGAAAGATGATCTTGAGAACACATTTTAAGTCTTATGAGGAAATAAAATGGAAAAAAAGGAAAATGAATCTTCAACATGTCATCAGACATATTCTGGACTAAAACAGTGAGCATATGCGAATTCCTCAGAACACAGTACAACACCTACCAATGTGCTGAAATAGATTCTGCTTTAGCTCTTTACTTGCCTGTCTCTCAAAACAGAATGAGGAAGAGCACTTCTAGATGAAAATCAGTAAGGCAGATAAACTTGCTGATAATGAAACATCAGCAACAGAAAGATTGCTGAAGAAATGGATAGTGCAGCACCCAAGAAAGAGGATAAATGCTAAAGACCTAACAGCTATGGAAGCTTAGGTGCAGCATACCTCTAATCGTTAGGACAGGACTACAATACCACACATTGTTGGTCATGAGTGAACACTAACTTAATAAGTCCTTATGTCATAGCACAGGACCAGGTAGGTGTAACATTTTGGCTTCTAGATTTAGTGTGTTGCTAGTACAACACTGCTCTTGAACTAATTATCTCCACTCATTATAAGGGCAAACTCATATGCACAGCACTGTACCTACACAAATCTGTCATTATTAATTCTGAATCTCTTCCCAAGCTAGTTTGGGTGTCTCTTTATAACTCTTGAAACAAACACACCTGAAATACCCCCAAAACTCTTGAAAACACACAGTCAAATACTTGGTGGAATTCCAGAAAAAAAAAAAAGAAAGAAATTAGGTACTTCCTCCCAAGGACTCAGTTGAGTCACTTTCATCTTTAAAGGAAGTGCCACAGGACCATATTTAGGAGAAACAAGGTGGAACCTTTGACTTAAAAGAGCTGTCTGGTATTCTGTGTTTGCAATATTGCATTGTGATTACATTTGCAAGGTCTGCCCAAGAGTAATGTTTTACTTTGTAGTCATATTTATTTAAATGGAAATCAGGAAATCAAGTCATATAATTGATATTTTTTAAAAGCAAAAACATGATTTAAAACTTCAAAGATGTGAAATTTACTCCTTCGGTCTTAATGATGTCATTACTGGCTGGCTAGATGTGGGGAGAGCAGTGGATGTAGTCTACCTTGATTTCAGCAAGGCATTTGAC
>JANHGO010001258.1:0-35242 GCA_024606505.1 Aquila spilogaster | reverse complement strand
GGGGATCAGTGCTTTCCCAGAGACAGAACATGTCATGGCGCTCGTCCTCGGCGGAGCCTCTTTCCGGAAAGGCAAACCTATAATATTCAGCAGATATTTTAATATAATGTTGATAAGATTTTTGTCTCAGAGGGTTCTGTAATCTTTGATTCCCTTTTCCCAAAACTCATTTTGACAACTCTTAAGACTTCCACCAGTTCTAAAATTCTCACATATATAATCATACTCCTTTGAAATGTAATCTGCTACCAAAGGTTTTGCGGCATCATTATTATTCATGATGTTAGGGATAAGTCATCATCTCTTGTTGCTTGTCAATGAAGAATAGTGTCTAAAACAGATTTGCATTTGACTGCATCTTAGGACAAAATTTGCGCTAGGATCAGAAATTCTGTAGTAAGGGCTCAGACCAGAGCCCTAGATGTGTCCATGATTTGATTCTGGAAGGGAGTAGATGAGGGGAGACAGGATGTGACCACTGAGGTCTGCATTTTCCTAGAGTAAAAGGAATGTCAGCGCTTAGGTGACCAGCTCCCGGAGCTAGAAAACGGGAACATGGAGCTGAGCACTGAGCCTGGGGCTGCTGGCAGAAAAGACTGATTTTGTATATATTCAAACACTGTTGAACTGCTATGTGAAATGTAAAGGAGTCTGTGAACTCTGGATAGAAAAGATAAAACAGTTAACCTATCGTGAACTGCATTAATTTATCAAAGCAATATTTTAAAGACTAAAAATATTTTATGGAGTGATTCAGGAAATATTCAGTTCTGACATCTTATGCTAGTTGTGCATAGATCATAGATAGAATTCTTCTGCTTTTGCTTTAGTTCTTGATGTCTCACACCAAGTAGACCTCCTCCGCTCTATTGTTATTTAAAACATTTTAACTGTATGAAACATTGGTAAGCTCTTATTGTAAACAGTGGAATGTTGATATATATACAGGAAGGTCCAGGGTCCTGTTTCGTCAATAACTGTATGAGTACCACCAACTCTTAACTTTTAGGAAAAGGAAGATATTAGAAATCACACAACTGTAATTCAGTACTGTTATTCTAAAGCTAACTAGTTACCACATTTTTTTTTTCTTCTTAATGTACACCTGCAAATATAAATCATGCAAGATTTTAAAAAGGCACAATATAATCTGACATTTAATGTTTGTACATCAGCTCCATCTAGACGTTAGGCAACTGGTTGTCCTTCAGCAGTTTTAGATCATGCCAATACAGGAATCAAATACCCAAGGCAATGAACTCTCAGAAGAGATATGGTGACCGTCTGTACAGACAGACAAATTCAACAAGTGGAAAAATAAGCAAATGGCAGAGACAGAGATTTGATCTGAAACTGAAACTGACTGGAGTCTTCCAAACAATTTATATTTTAAAGTTGCCACTTTCATATGGCAAACAATTCTTTGGAAGAAAAATGAAAAGACATGGAAAATAATTGTTCTTCTACGGAGTGTCTCTGACTCTGTGTATATATGCATTTTAAAAGCATATTGGTTTTTGAGACCTTTGCCTTCTGCAGCAGAATAAGTTTTCACATGATTTTAATACACTGGAAAATCAGAAATCAGCTTCAAAATGCAGAAAAGACACATGGAAATTTTCAAGATAAGAAACGTACAAGCAGAGACAATCCACATACGGAAGTCTTCTCAAATTTAACAGTTACCATAAATCATTTGCATCCATATTTTTATGAATCCTATGCTTTATTTAATGTAAAATCGCTACTCTGTATTCTGAATTTTAAAGCTATCCCAAAGTTTAAGGTCATCACAATGTTGAGATCATGTCTGCCAAAAATAGAGTATTTTTATCTCTGCAGCATGAGGTGTGAAAAGGAATGTGAAGGGTGTATATAGGTCGGGTACAGCCTCCTTTTGTCATAGCAAAGTTAGAATCCTTCCATACAGAGATTTGATTAATGAGATTTTTAGAAGCAATTTAAATCCACAAACTAAAGGAAAAAACTAAAAGTGGCTTGTGGAATTGATTTTACTTCAAGTAGATTACATTTAGATGTGGTACATACTCTTTTTAATACAATTGCAATGTATATGTTCTTTTTTGTTATTATTTAAAAATATGAGTGCTTCTAAATTTGTTTAATAATTCACTGAATTTTACTTTAAGAAACAGTCTGTTAAGAATCAGGTTCTGTCATTATTAGAGCTTAAGTGTATTTGCAAAGTATGTTTGCTAACTCAACGCTCCTACAAACACAGTTCTAAATTCAGACTTAACCATAAAATATAAAAGGCAAAATATAAAAATTAATAAGGATCATTCATGAAGTCTTGAAAAAACAATAACTCCGGACAATAATGTCAAATCTTTAAACGTATTCAGTCTTTGAAAATACAAAGATAGTTTCCTCCCCTTAACCCTCAAATAAACTGTTAGGAGAAGTCTGCGGAAATATCAATTCCAGCAAAGGATTTGGCTTATTGCTATGTGCTAGGTCAGAAATTTCACATCAGAAACGAACCTCCTGACCGATACGAACTGCTAAACCCAGTGCTGAGAATCCAGACCAGGCTGGGCACTGCTGCTCATCAACGTTTGGCTAGGTAAGTTGCTCTCTAGGCCTTTGCATACACCATGAAGAGTGTTTCATATGCTGTTAAGCACCTAGTAACACTGAGAAATTATTTCTGATATCTTCCTCCATATTCCAAGTTTTCTTCCCACACACAACCCCAAAAGCAAGAAATCTAGACAGGGAGCCTAGATAGGTCCTTGAGAGTTGCTGGACACGTAGAATTCACTTTGGGCTCAAAAAACTCCTTGAGTTGCAAAGAGTTGGAAACTGGGAGACTTCACAGGGCAAGTGCCAAAATACATTTGTACACTTCTAGAAATTTGTATGTAGATTTTTGGAAACAGTGCTGGAAACAGACCTTTGGTCTGACCCAGGACAACTCCACTTTTGCATAACCCAGTGTTTTTGGTATACTCTCACTGGTGGTATGCTAAAGCTATGAAGAAAAAATCCTGTTAATTCCACTTACGCTCAAGGACTTCAGACATTGAGCATGGTTAAGGTATCCTGCAATCCTACAGTTCACCTCAGGTTTTGGGCATTCTCCAGACACCAGTTTGGAGTAGTTTCCTTTGAGCATTTTTAACTTTGTGACTTGTCAGGCAGATACACATTAATCCTCTTTTGCCAAAATCCTCAATTAAAAACCACACTGTTGGATTGTATCTTTTAGATTTACTTGTTTGTTCTGTGGAGGACTTGTGTTTTGTCTTTTTTGTGGAACAGTAATCTCATGAAATAGCTTAGGATCTTGTTATTTGTTGCATTTGTTTATTAGCTGTATTAACCTAAAACCGTGTAACCATATTTGAAATTGAAGGTGATGAGGATCATTTTATATGCAAATTAACATGAGGAAAAGATTTCAGGACTCAGGGAAATGACTAAAAAGGCATTTCCTCCAGCCAGTCAACATGATTTGATGAGCGTCCCATAATTTACATTCAAAGCATAAAACATGAGTGGCTTAGGGTGAAAGCAGGATTGCTGGTTTTGGAAACAAAAACAGCACATGAAAAAGAGGAAGCTCTTCAGTACCTTGAAGCTGGAAAAAACATGGGTTGGATTCTGATTTAGCTTCAAAGATTTATCAGTAACTCCTTTCCTACAATTATGAGACTGGAATTGAAAATACACGTGTCACAAGTCCTGCTGTTACGTTTCACAGCCCAGCGGAGTGCTTTGAAGGAAGCTTAGTCTGCTCCAGCCTCTGAAGTACAGAGTTCCTTGAATAGACACTTCTCTTGGACAAAACATCCCCACAAATTAATACTAGTTACGCTCTGTAAGAAAGCTTATAAAGGGCTTTCAGGGCATTTCCTCAAAAGGACCTCAGCGTGTGCAGAGATGATAAGCTCTGGTCCTCTGGGATCTTGCTCTTCCTTAAAGAATATTAAGCAGTGAGTCACCTTATTGTGATTTTGGATTTCATAGCCAGGCATGCTGGTAGACATGATTGAGTTTGGGACAGATTCCCTCTCCCCCACATGCTCAGTTTGTTGAAGAAAATGGGTATTTGAGGACCAGTGCCCTAACAGACCTCACAGCTCCACACTGTGGGGAGTAACAGCGTGGCAAGTGTTGTGCAAGATGACTGTTCAGCTCACACTCAAAACAGGGAGAAAAAGGGGCAATATATATATATGTTTATGGTTCATAAAATCATTCTAACCACTGAAACTACTTAATTCTTCCAACCCTGAATAGTCTCTTTTTATTAGAGCATTATTAAAAAATCAAGAGGCATATTCAGAAAGACCAGTTGCAGCCTGCAAGCCTCTGCCTACAGACATAGAGAGAGAATCCTGCGTGGAGTAGACTCAAAGCACCTAAAGGAAGCTTCTTGCTACACATCACCCTGTAGAAGAGCCTTTATTGCTTCCAGTCATAAAGAGAATGTAGGAGACTTCCTTCCCAAGGCTAACGTTAGCCTTTATGAGTATCTTTCTTTGTTTCCCCAGAGACATCATCTTCAATCACTGTTTGGTTGTGGTGTGTTTTGTTTTGCTTTGTTTTTTTAATGGAAATTTAGTTTGTGCCTGAATGCAGAGCATGAAACACTGAAGCACTAAACTTTTTTTCCACATGACGTAAATATTTGCTTCCAAGGTGTGAGTCTGTCAGTCACGTTTTAGTCTGAAGAAAATATTTGCAATTGAAACAGCGGCCTCAAGCACAAATAAGATTTATAATGAAAATGACAGCCTTGACTCCAAAGTTATGATCACATATCTCTCTATAAAAAGGTGCAGCCTTCCTGTTGTATAATCTACTATTGGTCCTGTTATGTGACTCAGTTAAAGACCTACTTCAAGGATGTCCTTGTCATGCATCCCAAAATATTAGGGTAATTTAGGAGTTCCCCAAGGAGGGACCTGTGAAACTGCAGACAGCTAGAAGCTGATTTTCAAAGTGCAATGTAGGAATTATGCCTTTTCCCACTATAGAGATGAATTTATATCAGTTACTTTGACAAATAGTTTTGTTACAAATTGGCATATCTAATTAAGTTTATCATAACTCTACTCCCAGGTAAAAGGGATAGGATGAGAGGTAACAGCCTTAAGTTGTGTCAGGGGAGGTTCAGGTTAGATAGACAAGTCAGATATTTGGAAACATTTCTTCTCCAAAAGAGTGGTGAGGCTTTGAAGCAGGCTGCCTGGAGAGACAGTGAAGTCACCATCTGTAGTGGAAATGCTAAGTCACGGCTTGAACCAGTGATTGATCACCTGGTGCGAAGGCAGGGCTAACCCAGAGGAGCTCAGGTGCATACAATGCACCTGAGTGACTGGAAAAGGTGGAGCCAGGATCCAGCCCTTCCCAGACCTCATTTAAGGGGTGGCAGTGGAGGTAAGGGTATCTCACTGGAGATCTCTGTGTACTTGAGGCCTTCTGAAGGTAAGCAGCTTCTTTCCTTTGTTTCTGTGCCTATGGCTGTTGCATTTGAGCAAACCCTCACTTGCTGCAGCCTGGGATCTTGCTACTCTGTTGTTATTGCTGTGCTTTCAATTGTGTTACACCATCCCTGGAGCTGTTTAAGAACTGTGTGGATGTGGCACTGAGGGACGTGGTTGGTGGTTATGGTGGGGAAGGGTTGGAGGTTGAACTAGATGGTCTTAGAGGTCTTTTCCAACCTTAAAGACTCTGTGATACTATTCCATAAAAACTGTAGTGGCTAGAATCACAGAGTCAAATGCCTGTGGGCCTAGGAGCTCCCTTAACAGACCTGGAGGAGCTGAATTCTACTTATGGTATCCCTATACTGCTGGGTTGGACTACAGACAATTTTTTTCTTTCTAATGCAAAATAGCAGAGCTAGTACTCAGAAGGCATGAAATTAGGTCCCCAGGATGCCTCATTGGTTGTTCCCATGAGGGAGTAGGATGTCAGCTGTGTGAGACAGGATGGACAGGTGCAGGTCCAGGTGGGAAAGCAGTACCCAGTTCCTGGTGGAAGTTAGGTGTGCAAGAGGGGCAGTCAGGATGGAGGGAGGTGGCGAGTGGGGGAAGGAGACAGAGAGCCAGAGGCAAGGTCTGAAATAGGAGCACAGAGCAGTAGTGACTGTGCCCCACACTCACGCTATTTAAGTGACCTACATATTCCCATAATGTCACCAATCTCCTTTTGGCTCCCTCTGAAGCATTTGGAGCACTCTGCTTCTTGCAAGTAATCATCTGGAAAGCAGGAGAAGCAATATCTGAATATGAACACTGATATGCAAGGACTCATTTTAAAGTTGTCAGACGAACGTTTTTCAGTTCCTTCCTCATTTTGTGCTCATAAAAAATTTGGTTGGTTTTCTATTTAAGGTTGCTACCTTACTTTTTTACTTATTACTTGACTTGTACTAGAAGGTATGTGATTATGTGCCCCTGTGCTGATTGGCTGCATGTGTGCCATGGTTCTGATGAATTAAGGGTAGCTGGAAACCAGCCAGTTGTCCACCCTGTAATCACTCAAATGTCAAGAACTGTGCCTTGGGAGTGCCACTATGCTTTCATGGGAAAATCAAATTATAAACGGATGCATTCTTTCAGCAACGGTCATACCGAGCAGCTGAAGAGCTTCCCGCTTGCTGAAATACATTTTCAGAATCCATTTATTGAATCACTGTCAACACCGCACCAAATGAAATCACAGACTTGAAGTTTGCAAGTGGATAAGAAGCACAAGTAGTTAATGTAAATAATCTGGCAGCAAATAACTTGGCTTGCTTTGAAATGTACTTGTTTCTCTCCCTTCAAAAGAATCCAGGGAGCTGGAAAAAACAAGTTTGTTGTGGGTAACCAGCAGATAGCAGGATGTCCTCAGTGCTGGACAGAGAAAAGGTCAGCTTGCACTAACGAGTGCTAGGGGAAAGAATTTCAGATTTCCCAGAGCTCAATTACTGCTTCTTTTTGCTAAAAGGAGTTTTAAACAGTTTCACACTCCTCCACCATTCCTTCAGGCAAGATTAATGTAAAAATTAGGATGGCAAAAGCAGCTGCACCCTCTTTTTCATAAAAAAAAATATCTCTTAATTTAGCTTGTAATTCTTGAAGTGATATCAGGGGAGCACTGAATGCTTCAGCAGCTGCGTCCTTTGAAGGTGATCAAGTCAATATTTTCTTGCAACTTTGCTGTACATTTGAGGTTATAATATTTCTTTTGTTGTGCAAAACAGCGGTCAAGAAACTTTATTTGTGCAAATTGTGACATTGAATTCTCATCTAGGGTACTGCCAGCAAACCCCTGGGATTGCATCCTGCAGAGTTTCAGTTTTTTTGTTGTTCTTTATTATTTTGATGTGGCATTGCTAATGAGTTGTGAAACTTCTTGTGCTGAGCATTGAAAGTCTTTAGCACATTCCTACATTTGGCAGTTGTGGGAGAGGGTTACTGCAGAACTGTGTTTTGCCATCTGGATGGTTTCCTTTTCAGAGGCCCTGCAGGGACAGGGAGATTGTAAATCTTTGCTTGGCATTTTCTAAGGGTTAACAAAGGAATTAAAAGCTCCACTAGAATTGGTGAAGGATGACAGCCAGCCACTGTGCTTACATACATTGAACTTTGGGATGATATCGGAATGAAGGAGTTGAGACTAACTAAGTGGAGGATAACTAAAAGTAACCTTAATGAGTGTGTGGACAGTATTGAAGGATGTGAGTACATGCATGATGCTTGATAAGCAAGCTGGAGAGAAGGGCAGAAATGATGTGTCAGAATGAAGGAACCAGTTTATAACATGGTTCACTGTGGTTATGATGTAGTTAAAAATGAATTTTGAAGCTCTGCTCAGTTTTTGGATTTAAATCCCATTATATAGTTTTCGATGTGATAGATATTCATTGAAATCTCAGTCCTATTTTGGATGCTTACATAGCCATGCTCAAGAGCCAGAGAAATTTCAACCATTACTGCAACACAAACAACATTAAAAGAATGTTATTAAGCTTGTAAAGATGAATAATGTTCTTTAGTGTATTTCTATGCATGTGTGTAATTTACTTGGTTTTGTTTTTCCTTGGTTTTTAGAAATATTTCCATCTTGTACATTCATACCAATATTTGCATAGGTCAGCAGCAGCCTGGGACTTATTAAAACAGCTGAATGTGTCACTTACACTAATGGAACAGTTACAGCTGTCAGCAGCAGTATTGGTATGAGCCCACAATAGTCTTTCTGAGGGGTTTCATAGGCATTTATTAAATAGCAAAGGAAGGAGAGACTCAGGACTCTAAGCTTCTGGTCCGGACTTAATGAGGTGGTATGTTCTAGGGGATATTCTCCCTAAGTTTGATCCTTTTCTAGCCCACCCCTTCTAGCTTGTTGGGATTTTTTTTTTTTTTCCCCCAGATCTGCGTCCTTAACCACCTCGCACTTGGCAGCCCATAGAGGTGGGATTCATTTTACCCAACTGCACCTGATTCTGAAACACGGATTTCTCTGTCTGTGCTGGTCTTCTAATCTTCTCTAACTATATACAGGAGGGTGCACATTTGACCTGTTTTACATGCCTATTTTAGATTGAGAGGAATTGTTTTTGTTTTTTTTTTGTCAATGATTATGAAGGACCTATATGACTTGATTAATTGAAATAACTACCTGCTATCTCTACTCCTACTGCAAAATCTCCAAGCAGCAGTCCTTCACTGGTCTTCTTGCTCCAGTTTCAGAATTTTTCATGGGAGGAGGACAGTCACAGGCTGGTATATAGCAGATCTTCACCTCCTTGCCTTCCTTGGTTTACCATTCTCGCTGCCACAAGGTGTTCATTTTTGCACATCTCACCTAGGTATCATTAGTTGATGACATTGCCTATGAGCATCAAAGAGAGAGAGCCTCGCTCTATCAGCCTTTCCCTGGCATATCTACTGCAAACCATTATGGCAGTTATGGCAGCTTCCTACCTGTGGGCCTCGGGTGGGAGGATATCACTCACATTCTACTTGAGGTATGGGAATATTCTGGCAGCAGAAGCATGGGAGATATGTGTCTATTCATCGAGGATGAGTGTTCAGCTATTGAATCCTAAGGAGTCATCTACTACCATGCATTGTAGAAACAGCCTTTCAGCTTAGAGTCCTGATGTCACTGAAGTAGTGTAACAAGGAGAGAAGACTGACTTAGTAGTTACACTGTAGTCCATGAAAGTATCTAGACAGGTGATGCAGTGTTTTCTCTGTGCTATGCCTGAACATTTTTATAAAACAAACCAAAATCTTTCTTTGCTTGAGTCTTTTAGTCACTGATCTTAGACAGATTCTTAAGGAAAAGCGGCACCCCTTATCCTCAAGTTGCTGTTCCCACTTGTTTAAAATCGAGTCCAAGCAAATTAAAATGTTCAATATCTGTTATTTTGAATGGAATCAGATTTTGGCCCTAGCAGAATACACAGACAAGCAACCCTTGCCTTTTTGTGCCAGTGGCTGTGCCAGTTTTGAAAGAATAATAAACCTTGCTTAGTAGGATATTACCCAAAAGATCCAAACTAGTGGTGAATTACCCAAAAAGGTAAAAAGGGGATGAGGAATCTTGGAAAAAGTAATCAAAATAATCCACTGAATTTTATGTAACATTTATGGGAACCATAAAATCACTTTTGCTGAGCAGAAGAGGCTTTAGAAGGTCATTATTCCACTGGACTAATCCCTGCTCAGTGCCTTCTGGCCCAGCCCAGGATCCTGAGAGCAGCACGTAGCTTTGCCAGAAGGCAGCAGCTCAACATTCTGAAGGTGAGAGCATGGCGTTGATAAATGTAATCCTGCAGCAGGTGGTTGGAGAAAAAATATGCAACTTCAGTAGATAAGTAATTAAGAATTTGTATAGTAAGTAGCTTCAGCTTTCTAAGCAGTCTGCCAAGTCAAGAAAATGCCTTTATTATTCTCCTAGGGAAGAGGGTCATTGGAAGTGCTGTATACTGAAATCAAACTGTCTTCTGTAAGATGAGCTTAGTAGCCTCTAGTTGTCTCATTTGAATCAGATTAAATACTGGAACACCAGGGTGCGCAGCACTTGAATTGTGTATCTTTCTCTAGCAGTTGCAATGCTTTAAAATCCAGGCACTCCTCATATAGAAAGAATAACAGAGGACCACTTCCCCAGCAAACTACCTCAATAGTTTCCTTAAGCTTCAGAGCACATTTGTGAAAAAGTCTATTTTATGTTCCAAGGATAATTTTTCCAGTCAGATTTTTTTTCAGAGCTCTTTAAATTTATGTTTTAAAATTTAGTACATTGCATTAATAAATCAGAGCTCTGTGGAAAAAAAAGAGATATGGTTATCTGTCAAAAAGATAAATCAGGACTTAATCACTTGGATAGAAGATGGTTTTTCATGAGACAGCTAGAGAACTAATTAATGTTATCATTTGTAAACCAACCAAAGAAATACAACCACATTCATAGTTGGAATGCATAAATCTGATGGGAAAGTTAACACTCATCATTTGGATTCTTTTGTCCTGTGTTTATAAATCAGTCTGTTAAATAAGATTTGAGCAAGGTCTATAAATCAGCACACTAAATTGAAAGTGTGTGGTTTCTGCTGATAAATAAGGACTTACAAGTGTTGGAGGTAACCAGATAACAAATTCAAATTCCTAAATTAGATGATGGTTAACCATCATACATCAAAGCTGTAAATAAAGTTTATCTCCTCAGATGTTCATGATTCAGAAAGCCCATTTTAAAGACAAAGAGAAAAGCTGTGAATTTAAATTCAGTTCCCTCTTTAGCATACAAATAGAGTAAATCAACAAGACTGAGAGGAGTACGAGTATATCCTCCTGTTGGAATGGCCCCCGTTCTAGCTTTTGTCCTCCTTTGTTTCTGAGGTTTGCAGCATGTATTTGTTCAGGACTTACTATGACACTGTAGTTCGTGCTATTAAGCACATCTGCAAATCAGAGGATGTCTGGTTCTCTCCACAAAATGAATGCATTCTGACAGGCAGAATAGTATCAGACTTGCTTCTGTGGGTTTCCATCCTACCCCTCCCTTGCTCTGAGATCTGAGCAAACAATGGGAAGCTGAATACAACTCATGCCAGAAGGCAGCAGGTTACTAAAATACCCATGACATATTTATGCAAGAAACATGCTGTACAACATATGGGCTTTGGGAGCCTTTCCCACCTTCTGTCTGTGTGCATTTCTTTTTTTTAACTGTGAGAAAGCCTGATGAAGAGATTTACTTCACCAGGAAAATGGATTTAAATGCAGAATAAGCCAAGGAAGCAATCAAAAACAGTGAATGTGTACAAATGTTTGAGCTTCAAATGCTAGTTCTAGTGAAATACTTCTTGCACATTTCAGGTCGGACACACAAATGTCACCCTAGGTTAACAGGTGGAGAAACACCTGAGCTGTAAGGAGGCTGGAGCCAAATCTTCAGAGGGGGCCACTGAGCTTGAGTGCTTGGCTGAACAAATACCTGTGATGCTCTGAGTTGAAAACATAGCAGCAGCATAGATCAAGTATATTGAATGTATGGTAGTGATTTAAAGCTTGCTGCAAAGGCGGTGGCAACAGCATTAGAACTCAGTTATTTCTTGCTCCTGGCTTACAGCTGAGACTTTACCCCTTTCTGAACAACTTGTCCCTGACAACTTCCACTTACACGACAACTTTAAGCCTTTCACTTTACAACTGCAAAGAAATACAACAAAGTGTTTTCATATTACACAGTATACAGGGAGAAGTTTTCTGTGCATTATTTCATCTCTATGAATTTAGATACGGTTCTGTTTGATCTACTTGGATACCTGGGAGGAGGTTGCTGAACTGTCATACAAAAGATCAAAGTCCAGTAGACAAATATAAGAGCTGAGTTAAAATGCAACGGAACTTTGTAGCAAAATGAGACTTTCAATTTCTGTGAAACTTTAGTGTCTTTTATTCATTTATTGTATCATATCCAACATGGAGCCATCTCCCAAGTCAGGATTTACTGCAATTTATATAGTGTATTTTATATATAGTGTATTTCATTATATTATTTAAAAATCTGTTGATCAGATTTCCCAGATGCCAGTCCTGCAATATCACACTCATAATTCTGCTTGTTTGGGGTTGGCAGGAGCGCAATTAGCATAAGACAAATTGCCCTAATCACTGAAAGGAGTTTCAGTGAGTAATTCTGAACAGGATCTTCAACAGTTTGTAAGACATATGGGAAAGGAGTCTTGGGGGGGGGAGGAGGAGGAGGAGGACTTTACACACAGAATTATCCACTAGCAAGAGAAAATAAGTCTCTTAAAGAAAAAAAAGCCAGTGTCAGTCAGTTAGAATGTGGTAAACTAACAATATTATCCACAGTTTTTTTTTTGGAGCTGTTTCTATTACTGTCAGTTACTGTATTTTACCTGTGAAACTGGACCATACTCTTAATTTGAAGGTTTCTCAGCAGCCATATGTGAAGAAATACATTGGAAAAGATATCATTTACATTTATGTAATCAGCACACACAGATAAGCATTCCTATCTAGGTAGCAGGATGTGTACATACAAATGTGCTGACATTGCTTCACTGGGAAAGCCATGAGTTCCTAATTCAGCAAGTGAGACAAGCATTGCAATCTCTACATCCCTCAGTGAGTGAAATGACAACAGTGACTGGTGCAAGAGTCTTTTATTGGTGCTGTTAGACCTGTAGTAGTGTGTCAGCATCTGAACCGTTATGAAGTTTCTCTAATTCTGGTAACTCAAGTGAAAGTCCAGCTTTTGAAAAAACACTCCATCTCTCTTTCTGGCTTATATGTGGAAGGGCCAGGAAGAAAAAGGGAAATGTAAAAAGCAAAAACCACAAAGCCATCAATAAACTGTTCAACGTTTCTAGCAAAATGTAAAATAAAAATAAAAAGGTGGGAGAGCGGGAAGGAGAGTAGAAGAGGATGGTGAACCTTGCTTCTAGTAGTCTGCCAAAAAGTCACCAGATTTACATTAGAGTAATTAGTATCTGATGAGACTACTAAGAAGAAAGGCTGTTTGATGCACTTACAATGGACTTCTCTCTCAGTACTTGTCCAGCAGAGTCTGGTGAAATACTCTGATGTATATTACAAAAAAGTAGAGTTAAGACTGCAGTAGAAGCACAATAATCTATTGCTTCAAATCACTGAAGTAAATCCATGACTCTTATAATCATCATATGCTACTTGCTAAAACAGTGATTATATCAGTTTTAATGCAAGTAAGGTACTGCTATTTTCAAGGCTGAACATTCAGCTGTCTGTGTTGTGTTACAGAAGAACTGCTTGAGTGAGTAGTGAAATATTCAGCACGGTGTGTTTCACTGCAGTTGTAAAGTGATTATTCTCTTTATCCTTTGGCTTCTGCGACAAAGATGATGATGTGGCCAAGCTCATAGCAAACAAATATTCATGACCAGCTTGAGGTGGTGCTGTTGATTTCCATCTGAACTCTATGACATGAATAGGGAAATCTGCTTAAAATCAATGTCACGTTTGAGCCCAGTGTTGTCCCCTGTGCCAGTAATTCAAATCACCATGGGTGTGGCTAAGAGCCCCTTCCATTTGGTCCTCAGCTCTAAGGCCAGGCACAGAGCTGGATGACACTGTGTCACATTGCATTAAGCCACTTCATATAGGACATGATGCAACCTGACATAACATGTTTGGAGGGTTGAAAGAATGTTATCTATGTGTCCACAGGCATTGTGCTCCAAACTACTAAGCCTTAGCAGGCGGGCAGTGATTTGGGGAATCACAGAATAGGGCTTTTCTTCTCTTTTGGGTAGATTACATTATGTCATGGTCATGAATCATTTTTCACTTACTTTACATAAGTTGTACCGTGAGTCTTAAAATTCAGATTTCATGCCTTTAGATATTTTTGCACCTCATATAAATTAGCTACAGTGCAGAGAACTTGAACAAACCCTTGAACTCCAAAACCAGTGCAGATATCTGGGTTTAGAAGATCACCTTTTTTTTGTACTAGATTAATGAAATCCAGTATCAGCGAATTTGTAACTGAGATTTTTTTTTTAACTTACATTAGAAAGTGGTCTATGCTTCTCACATAGAGGTGAGCACAGGTGCAGACCTGCTTGTATGATGAGCAGGGAGAATGTGAAGAATTGAGTGGTGACCTACTAAAATTAATAATGGTAGATTGTTTCCATTTTTCCTGTGACAGTATATGTGATACTTTATCAACTGACTTTCTCAGTACCAGAGATGGTGTAACAGTATCCTGTAACAAGATCACTTGATGCTTTTTAAAGTATAGGGAGCCCTCAGTCAGATTCTATTTGCATTGGTTTAATTCTTACTATAAATAACCTTCAAAATGAAAGATTTTGAAATAATCCAAATACCTTCCTGTTCAGGAAATGGCAAATCAATACACTTTGACAGCTTTGACATTTTTACCAAGTGGAAACTGAATGAAATAAAATGTCAACTCATGTATTCACATGGGGGGGGCGGGAAGGGAAGCTTCTGTTTAAACTTACCTGCTTGCAATGATTTATTTTCTCTGCTGTTAAGGTAAGTTTACTGACTGTTGAACATACACCTCTGTAATTATTTAAATATCTTTGCAGTGAAAGCTCATGCAGAAACTAGCATAGGAATATCTGCATCAGCTCCCCATCCCCATCACCACAAATTTCTTCCCTGGTCAGTAGGCATATAAAGGAACAGTTGTTGCCATTTTAATCACTACACCTAATCCTGTTTGAAGGGGTTTCACTCCATGGCTCTGTCTCAGAGGCATAAGCAAATTCCATGTGTTACACAGATGCAAGTGAAAGACCCAAGTGATGTCTGCTGGGTGCACACTGCCCCATGTACCTCCACTCTGAGATTCTCCACCAGGCTCTAGGGCACAGCAGGCTGAGAGAAAGATGATGGGAGGGTGAGGGTCTGGAGGGAGGCTCAGCTGCCCCCAGATTGAGTGAAAGGTTCTTCTTTCTCTGCATACAGTAGTATCAGAAAACATTTAGTTGTTTTTTTCTTCACCACTCAGAAAGAACGGTGAGGCAGTGGCACAGGCTGCCCAAGGAGGTGGTGTAGTCACTGTCCCTGGAAGTGTTAAGAACTGTGGATTTGTGGCACTGAGGGTCATGGTTAGCAAGCACAGTGGGGATGGGTTGGTGGTTGAACTAGATGATGTCAGTGGTCTTTTCCACCCTTTGTGATCCTTTGATTCTTCCTACTTTTGTTCACTCTGCTTTGTCTGAGCTATCTGACTAAACTTGGGTGATAGTACCCTAATTCTTCCATCAGTTTTTATCTGAAATAGTCCTTAAGACTCCCAGATAGCTTGCAAGTAACCTACCTACCTACACTGAATGGCAAAGAAGCAGATTGCATTGCAGCTGTGTATACGATTATGACCATTTTTTTTCCTAGGACAACAGACTGGTGAATGTAATACTGTGAAGTTGTATGGGATGAAAAGTAGTACTCCTGGTGCCTCAAATAATTATTAGGCTACAAAGTTCCCCATTTAGGCATGAATTCAACTCAGTGCCACTGAATTCTTGACACTCAGAGCAATTGGTATCGAACTCTCCCCTCTCCTACTGTGTTTGGTATCAATGCCACATCTGTTTATGACAGTACCTACAAAAATAATCCAATCTCTGACTCAGAGTGAGATGCTTCAGAAACTCACAAAATATTTCTGCTATTACATGTTTAGATAGCTGCCTCTTTGATCACCCACAGCAACGAGCTTCAGTGTGAATCTTCTCAAATGAGCAAATGAGCATGCTTGTTTGAGATTGCTGTGTTTAAGACAGGTGGAATCAAGCCAGTTCTACTGTCATCTTTTATCAAATGGAGAAATCAAACACAGTTCATGAAACAGGTGAATGATACAAGGCTGGAAGCTTTTTTCATATATTTATGTGACACATTCACTACATATCAAAATAGAGATACAGCTATAGATCAGCTTATTGTAATATTTAGGTATGAAATATGTTCCTTTTTATAACTCTATTTATCATTTCAAGGCAGTTATATATGCAATGACATCACTAATTTAATAGATAACTGGAAGAGAAAAATGTTTCTAATTTCATCTAATCATGAATACCTCCTGGTTACTCATCTAGTGACAGCAAAGGAGTAGCGTTATTTTCTTTTAAAGATGAGAGATCCAACGTATTCTGACAATACACGGATAGTTTTGTCACACTGAAACCATCATTACCATATGTACTTCCAGTCTGCTGTTCCATAACTGACAGCTTCAAGACAACCTATGTGAAGAGCAGCCATAGATAATAGGCCCAGTAAGGGTACCTTGTGCTGTATTGAGCTATCACTGTCCGTTGTTAGTGTGGCATTCACCCTTTTATGAACCAGTAGAATAAAATACTTTTAACTACTGACTGAAGGCTTAACATTTTTAGACGTACCAAGATTTAACAATGTCCACTGAAGCTGACTGCACATGCTTGACACTTTCCTAATGCCTATTCTGTGAATTCCTAGTGGTTAAAAAGACTAAGGGAAGAAACAGAGACGAGTTCCAATGTACTGAGCTTCCTGTCATCTGGCTGGATGAAAGGGCACACTGATAGATGGTGAAATGTAATTCTTATAAATCTTTTAACAAGGAAGGCAGGAGATGCAATAGCTTTTAGACTATGCTTTAAACCAACTTAGAAGCAAAATGAATAGCACATTACTGACACAGTATAAGGAAAGAAAATGCAAATCCCCCAAACCTCTAGATAATTAGTAATTCACCCAGCTCTGCGCTCTTTTTAAATGTTGAATTAACTATGTACGTGGAATTCTGATTAACCATTAGATTGCTGCCAACATTTTTCTCCACTTGTATTTGCTTTGGATAGATTTCTGTGATGGAAAAAGTGTTTCATATATCAAATAGCTGTCTCTGCTATTGTAATTTTCTGCAATTTTCCTAAACTGAGTGACCTAAAAAATGACTTCAAAGTATATTTAATGACATTTTTTATAGTGGGAAAACATAAAACTTAGAAATATAAGTAGCCAACTTACAATTGTAAAGGAAGTAGAGCAAATCCCACCTTCTGAATACAAGAAAATTAGTGATTAATTGTCAGCAAACAGCCAATTTGCCAAGGGGGCTGTTCTAGACATACTAGAGTGCTCTGCCTTTTTGTTTTTTCTTTTTGAATACGATATTGATTTTCTAAGCAGTTGGTTATGGTCTATATTAGCAATAGCCTGCATGAAGGCAGCCGTTACATGGGATAACACCTACTTTATGAAACTACAGGCTTTTGTCTATGGTAGTTAACTGAGAATCTAAGTTGAAAGGAGAGTGGTGGTGGTATTAATTTTTTTCATTTGTTGCTTTTGTTATTTGAAATGAGTGACCTTAAAATCAACATTAAATGTTTTTATGTGCTTTGGGAGTAGGGGAAAGATATGAATAATCAGTCACCTTTTTCTTTTTATTTATTTAAAGGCCTGTAGTTCTGCAACTGGAGCATATACAGAATGCAGTTCATCAACTTATCTAAGCGTGTGTTTACTCCCTACTGGAATTATACGCACTGAAAATTAAACATGCATTCAAAGACTTTGGCTGAATTGGTATATTTAAAAGAGCTTTGGTTCTTAAGTAGGAGATGGCAAGATCATCTGAATATATCCTAACTTAAAAAAATTGGAACTTGATCTTCATATTTTCCCCTAAAGCAAGTAGAATTCTGGCCAATTGATTATTCACTTAGATGTGAAGAGTAATGTGAGATTGTATTAAATTCTGATGTTAGTAGGAAGATTAAAAAAAGTTATTTCTACCTTATTAAAGGAAATATGAATGTTAAAATGACAGTACAAAAATATTGAAAGAAAATTATATTTTAAATGTATTTCCCTACAGACTCTTTCTCTCATCCTCTTATGCGCTGATATCCTCCATCCAAAACTATTTGCTGGCTTGGTCCCACTTCCCCTCCCTCCTTGTTTTTAATAAACATATTGCTTTTCTACACATTTAGAATATAAGTTAAGTGAAATGGTTGTGTTAGTTACTGATGGTTGTAACAGTGCATTATTATTCACCTTGTTACAGAGTGAAAGTCAGTGCTTTTAATGCTGCAACCACTGTCAATATTATGGTATCATTTCTTGTATTGTGTTCTAATCCATTTCCACAGAATAATATTTTTTATTTATCACCCAGTTGGTTGTTTTATTATATAAGTGTATGGTTAATAGATTTGAGGAAACATAACCAGTCAATATTAAAAAAAAAAAAAAGAAAACTCTTATTCCTAATTTGTTTAAAATATGTTTAATGTGAGGGTTACTTGTTCAATTGAGAGTACCTGCAAGAGGCTGGGAGATATTCTGATTTATTGTTATAATTTGTGTCTATATGTCATTTGCAAATGTTTGATTTCTGTATTTCAGTCTGAAGTACTTAAGGGATTGTAGAGGTCTGAATTATTTTGTAGTCATTACCTGTAAAATCTGTAGGTTTAAGAAAGACATTATTTATAGAGAGGAGCATTCTCCTTTCTTACAACTGCAGCCAGAAATCTAGATCAGCAGCCATGCAATACTCAGAGTTTGCAAAACTGAAATATACTGTGCAGTATTTGGGGCAAGGATTTTTTTCTGGGAATTTTTTTACCTGAATGTATATCAGGCACAAGACACACTATCTTTTTAGAATCTACTGCCAGAAAAACAATGAAAGCAAAGGGACTGCCAGGTGTTAGGCTCTGTCTTTCGAGTTGCATATTTTGACATTTGTAAATTGTCTTCTAGTTTTGGTACTGGTTGCAGAGTACGTAGTTTATTATGACATCTCAAAGGCTGTGTTTGGATGAACTTAGTGGAGCTATTAATTACTTTCTATATTTACTACTATTAAAACCAATTGTTAAAGCTTTGGAATTAAAAATGAAAATAAGATATTAAGCTGCCTAAGTACTTAAAAGGTTTAAAGGAAAAAGAGCTTACATTACTGTTTAGTGTTTTAGTGACCTCCAAAGGACAGATAACACTGAAGACCAGCAAAATCAGAGATTTACTGAAATTTATATATGTATTGAGACATCTAAGTGTATAAAAATAAGCTTTAGTTAGGTCAACATCACATTAGGTTTTGTTTCCACAGTAGTATATTTTCCATATGTAATACATTTTTTTAAATCTATAATTTTCTTCATAAAAATAAAACCTATCAGCTTCTGTATAATTCACGAGTGTCCGACCTTTTGGCTTACCTGGACTGGGCTGAGTGAAGCAGAATTGCCTTGGGCTGCATGTACATAGCTTGCTCTGAAAGTAGTGCCTCATTTATTTCCTTGGAAACTACAACCAATACAAAGAGCACAATAACCCTATTTAATAGAGAAGAATTATCAGCTACAAACTGCTATTTTTCAACACAATCATCACCGTTAGTTATGCAATTCACTGTGACAAACAAGAGCCTGCATGCTACACTTGTAAAAGTCTTCATGGATTGAGGGCGCCACCTCTATTACCTGCCCTGCTGCCTGCAAGTAGAGCCACCTGGACGTGGAACTGCTGCTGTCATTGGGGCAGAACCAGTTGTGAAGCCGTAAGAAGGGCTGAGCAGCAATTAATCAGTTGGACTGGGTACTGTTGCCAGACAGCTCTAGGGATTCCATAACTGAAGACATAAGGATTAATCCACGGTAAAATGTCAGAGCTCTGAGAGGTCACAGCCAACTTCTGCTACCCGAAGTAATTTGCTCAGACAAGTGGATAAGGTGTAGAGTTGTACCTCCAATTATGCTTTTGGATTCTTCTGTATTCCATGTAGCTCAAAAATCCTTGAACTCATAGTTCATATAAAAATTACACTCCTAGATGAGTAGATATCTATGTGCTCTCCTCTGCAAGCAATGTAAAACCTGTTTTGTTTGTGTATCCACCTAGGTTTGGTTTTGTTTTGTTTTTCAGAATGGATTTTAAAAAGTCTTCCAGTGCTATGATTTAGTTGAATTTAAAAATAATCTGCCTTGTGTGCAGACCTTACTTTATACATCTTTTGAGCAATGTCCCTGAAGACCACAGTGAATGTCAGTGATTGAGAAATACATTGAATTCTGAGTTTTGAGTGAGGGAGGAAGGATCATTTTTGTATAACAAGTGAAAATACAACAGACAGAGGTATATGTGTATTGCTCCAAAAGTAATGACTCCTATTTATTTCTGTGGAAACTAAATGGATACAAAGAACACAACATTATTTGATAGAGTAAACTCCCAGCTACATAATATTATTTTTCCGCAATGTCAGAACCATTAGCTAATTTGCACATGAGCTGATTGAGATGCTTTTCATTTTGTATTGAGAGCTGTGCATGGCAGTCTGCAATGTGGCTTCTCTTTCATGTTGCTGCGGCCACTGCTGAAACACACCACTCACTGTGCTCACATCCACTGATTGGTCTCCATGAAAACATTCAGTGAGCACTGATGAATGTCAGTGGTTGCCATTTTTTCTGCAAGGAGGAACTCAGTGACACACCTTTGCTTCATGTGCACTTCCATGTCAGACCCATCATGTCAAAATGCTTGTCCTTCTGCTGCCATCTGTCACGTGGCAACAAAATGTAAAGGAATATTGGTGGGAAGGTCCAACCCCTACAGCTGTACCACCAACATCCACCACTAGTGCTGTGGGCCAACGTCATAAAATGGAAGGCATTGCTTTCAGTACAGCACTCATAAAATATACAATGTAGTTAATGCATATAAATGAGAAAGCATTTTAATTTTAATCTTTTTTATTAAAATGTAAAAAAGAGGGCAACAAAACCAGATGCTGTGTTTGTGGAACTGATACATCAGTCTTATTCAATGGCAGTGGCTGCTGCTCTTAGTGAGCTCTCTGGGGCTTCATCAGAGTTTTTTGACAAAATGTTACTCTTTCTATGGTTCATCCATGACATCCCTGACTGCCAAGCGAGGGGTATTTCTCTCTGGTAAGAGAGGGCTGATAAAAGTCTGGTTAAGAACCATGATTAGATTTTTGATTGCAGCTGTATGCGTTTCATTTGAAAATTCGCAAGTAATATATTTATATCAACTGAAAATGATGTTGCCAATATACCAAAAAAAAAAAAGGATGATTTTTTTTGCAGTCGTGAAATCTATTCTCCAATTCCTGTATCAAAACAGAAAATGTGACTGCATATTTTTTGCTGTTCACAGGACTGTGTTTAGACAGCGTATTGAAATGCATAAACTGACTTACCATCACTTGAGTCAGCACCATGTTGTATCTTCCCCGTATCCTGGTTTCAGCCCTGATGGGGTTTGTAGCGCACTGATGTTTGCTTGGTGCTGAGGGGCTGGGCTGCTGTCATGATAACACAATGCAGAGGGTGGCCACAGTGTGAGCTGTGCCAGGCTGCATGCAGCCCACGGACTGGGGGTTGGACATGCCTGATATAAATTGTACTTTAAGTAAAAGACTGAGTAAAACTTTTCTTTGAAGTTCAACCCTGGTACAGCAATGAGCAGGTGCATATTCTGCACCCATTTATTTTACCAGAACTTCATATGCATCTTGATTTCAGTGGATTTTGCCTTGTACTGAGGTTAATATTTATATTCTCTGTAAGGGTTTTAACATTTAACATCTGCAAACCTGTAAATCAGGTTTACTTGTTATGAAAGTAAAGTTCTTCCTTCTACACTTTTGAACTGAAGTCTTAGTGTTAATTGTTGAAAATATTTCAGTAATCTCTGAAGTCTTTTTTCCATTTATTTTATTGGTGCAGTAGAATGTGTGGGTAGGCACAGGGAGGTTCTAGGTTTCCACCCAGGACAAAAAATGGTCCTTCCCATATCATAGAAATGATGGGGAACTGAAGGGCTCACCTTTTCCACTTTAAGCACAAGCATGGTGTGGCCAGATTTCATTTTCATCTTCTCTCAGTGATAGTGCAGTGGCCTTTGATGCTCTGAGATATACATGGCAGCTGTAGGTAGAGAAGTTCAAAACTGGAGAAGGTGCTCTGTAAATCACTGTGTTCATTATGAATGGTAGTTAAGGAATGGCACTTTACAACCTCATGCATCAGCCATGCACTGTGCTGATTTGTGAGGCTGGATTGCCAAGTAAGGATCATCAGTATTGTTAGACTGAAAATTTGTCCTCTTTCCATTTGACCTGAGATCTGAGTGATACAGGATTTACAACACCACAGTGGGTCTACGCACAGTTAACTCAGGGCAGTATGTGTGGCAATGCGCAAAGCAGGAAAGCCAAGCTATTTCTGGTCAAATTACAATCTGAAGTATACCTGAAGTGCTCCTAACCAGACACTGATACAAGGTATTGAAGAATATATGTTTTAGGTTACCTACGTGCTCAGACTGCATGGAGGAATTCAATTTCAGTTCAACTTTTGCTTTATACACGTTGCCGTGTCAGATGCCATTGTGTCAGACTGTGCCTCTGCTGCCATCTGTCACACAGCCACAAAGTGTAATGGAATGTTGGGAAGAAGGCTCAAACCCTGCTGCCATCCCACCAACATCTACCTCTGATGTCATGGGCCAACATCATAAAATAGGAGGCATTACTTTTGGAGCAGCCCACCCACATTAAAATGTGAGAATTATGTAAAGTTATGCTCATATTTTGCAGGCCCAGGCTTAGCTGTGTGTTTCTTTCCTCTTTCTTTCGCATCAAGCAGATTCATAAAACTCTTTCAAATGCTTTTTTTTTTTGTGGGTAAATAATAAGTCAATAACCATGTGTTGGGCATTAACAGTTTTAATCTCAGTGCATCCAATCATGCCTGGCTTAGTGGTCTTTTTCACTTAGCTGCCAGTTATTAGTGGGATAAGCTAGCTTGATAATTGACAGGAGTGTGTAATTGGTTACCGCAGGTGGAAATGTACCACTTCTTATTGTACATACTGGGAGAAGTTCCTTCAGAGACTGGAGGATTTGATCTATAAAAATGTAAATTGTTTTGTCTTTGAAGGATGTAATCTGGTCGAAGACGAACTGAAGGAGGAATATAAGGGCACATTGAGGAGAACGATATCAGAACATTAAGCTAGCTATAAATTGCTGACATCATGTCTTTTCTACAGACCCAGTTTTCAGGAGCAGTTCTGACAAAGGACAGTGAGCAGCAGCAGAAACTCAAGAGCAGAACAGGTGCCTCCAAGAAAGTGTCAGGGCTGCCATCCAAAAGCAGTAACCAGGTTCTTGTGTTTGCTGGCAATTGAGAATGCAGTATGGAAAAAAAAAAGTGTCATAAACACTTGTGTTGCTTTTAGACCTGATGTCTGGATTGTTGCACAAGGACAAAGGGGAAACAGGCATCTTCAATCCCAAGCTGAACAGCAATGGGAAATTCTGCTAGCTTTTGAAGGGAGAGCAGAGGCTTAAAGCTCCAGCAGAAATAAAGGAATAACTGCTTAATTTTCTCACCTTCACAAACTAATACTTAAAAGAGCAGGGAGGTAGTTTTCTTAGAATCTAGGCTGGCACAAATTTTTGCACCCAGCTATTAATATCACAGTTAAAAAGAAGCAGATACATGCTACGTTTTAATGTTCAAAATGCCTCCGTTTTCAAATGTCTGAAGGGAACCATATTCCTCAAGATTATAACAGGGATAGTTCACTTGTGGAAAACATGTCTCATGACTACCTGAAATTTCTTCTCGCATAGCTATGTGTTATCTTCACAGTGGAACTCAGGAGCTAAAAATTACCAGAGGAGACTGAAAAGGTCCAAAGATGCCAGAGAAGCTGTTGTTCTGAATATGGGAACAAGATATATGACCTTCCTATCGTCTCGAGGAATGATAGACAGGTGAAGTATGCTAATGGAACAACACAAAGGTGCTCTGCAAGCTATTAACCCAGAAAAAAAAAACATGACATCTGCATCTTAATGTTATGGGTAATAGCAGCCTTTGAAGATGATTTTAAAAAACAAGTTCTTGAAATTTTGCTACTTTACTGTAATGGATGACCATACAATAGAGTCACAGCTATAGCAATAACTGGCAGTGATACTTACATAGGTTTTGGCAAATACAGCCTGCAGGTTTTTCTGAGCTTTTTGTTTTCCGGAGATTTTGTGGCACTCATCACTGCAGTACCTAAGTATCCTCTGGCTAATTAGATATGCATGGCAGGTTCCTTACTGGGAGCCTGCTTCCCAGATGAAGATGTTTTGCTTTGGGTAAACATAGGCATTTTCACTCTTTTCCATCCCCCATTAATTTTATGATAGTGAGAAAGCTTCTCTCACAGAGGCTCCAGCAGTGCGCCCTGAATGTCATCGTTAGTATGGAAGTTCATTTTCCAGCAAAATATTTTGTCTGAAATGATGTATTTCCTGTATTTTCATACTTTGATGTAGACTCCTTAGCTTAACTTGCAACTATCTTGATAAATAATAACCAAAGAGTTGGTCAGTTGGACCCTACCTTGCTGAAGTTGTTGAAAGAAAACCCTGTGTCAGCATTAAAAGTGTGCAAGAAGCCAGCAGAGAAGTCAAGGCACAGCAGCAAGCTAGACTACTGACATGCCATGTGCGAACTTCTGCTTCTATCCCAGATACAATAAGTGCCACAACAGAGCTTGGGCTTTCTGTCACAGGAACATGGACTGGGATGGGGATCTGTGAGGCCTTTCAAGACACTTTCAGCCGAGAGACTTGAGTCTGTGCTAAGTAAAAGTCTAATTCTAGTAGGACCTCAAAGCACAAACACCGTTCACAAAGCATGGGAGCAGCTCCTTCATACTACTACCCTGTTGTGGCTCTTGGTACTTCTGTCTTGCCTATGTGAAGGACTGCTCTTATCCATAGAGGTTTTTACACTGCCTTGGTACACTACCTTAAACCCTTAGTGATAATCTGATCAGTTCTTTTTGGAGGGATGGCAGTGTTATGGCTGAAGTCTCTGAATTTGCTTTGGTGGGCTTACAATGACTTACGTATTTATAATAATTTTCATAATAACGATTTTATCAAAATACATGTTTCCTAGTGGAACTGATCTCCACCAACTGCTTTTACCAGAGAATTTCATGAACAGTGGAGAGAGGAAAAATCCTTTCTTATAAACTGTACGATTACAACCATTAGTGGCCACATTTTTATAAAAGCTGTCAAAGTTTTGTGAATCATGAAGAAATTACTAAGACTGCAACTTGTTCGTAGATGGCTTGTGAAGTCTGTTGAATACATTAGTTTTAATGGCCAATTTTACCAGCTTTAGTTCAATCAGCACAAGAGTTATATTTCTGAAAGCTAAGACAACTTGGACAAGTTATCCAAATTCCTTTCCAACGCGTTGGAAGCAAAGCAAACTGATGTGTTTACTGAAGAGGACAGCTTTGCAGTGAGAGTTTATTTTTATTCCTCTTCTTACTCAGTTACAGGGAAAGATTCTATAATTATCGACTATCTTTTAGGGGTGATTTACTTGTGGGAAGATTGATTAGCACAATCAGTCACTCTAAAGCAATTTTCATCACCAAATATCAGATGGTTTCTTTTCCTACTTGATTACCAGTCCTGTTGCAGGTTACATTGTAGATGTAATACTATAAACAGGGCTTGCAGAGTGTTGTTATATGGCAAATCCATATCTAAATATAGAAATTCTTAAATATTTATGGTTACTAATTATGTGCCTGTGCACGTGCACACATGCGTATGTGTGTGTTTGTATATGTGAGTATGAAGAAAATCTGAAAATGTTGATCGTATTCTAAATGTGGAGCATAAGATTTGGATTCACAGATTAATATTCCATATAAGTATATGAATAATGTTTTTGTTTGATTTTATCATCCTGCTCCAGCACAATCTGAGTAAAAGAAATTAAAAAAATCCTTAGATATGCTTAGCAGAAAAAAATTCATTTGTACTTAGATGTACAGCCAGATTAATAGATTTTAAGGGAAGAATTGTGTTCAGATTATTTTTTTTTTTTATTTTTAATCTAAAATTCATGGTTAGTGAGTTATTCTGTTTTAAGCTTTTGGCATTATAGGCTGCACTGTTTGTTTTCTAGGACTGACCTTAAGTGATCTGCTACCCCAGCTGAAGAAATCACATGTAATGTCGCTTCTGTAGTCCTCCTCACATTGAAAAGAAAGCAGAAACAACCATGTTTAAGAACAGATTCAGCTGAGAAGCTTAAATACCTGCAATCCTAGGTATATTTAGGAAAAAGGAAGGGAGCTTCTATTCCGGGCCCATGGTCTGGGGCAGTGGTCTCCCCTCACTGAGTAGAAGTCATTGTGCTGCAAAAAGAAAGGGTGGATACAAAGCCTGTGCAGGGGACTTGGGAGAGTTCAGCTGTTGGCTGCAGTAGGTCTGGTCCCTGTCTTCCATCTGGGTTAGCAGACAGCATGAGAAAGCTCCTAGTCTCCTTTTGTGGTTGAGTTGAAATGGTTTCCTGATTTCCCTGAAGCTAATTTTCCTGCTAAGTAAAGCCACTCCTGAACTTTGTCTTGATCTTCCCCTCAGGGCCAGGTGGGCTTCTCAGTTCCAACAATGGATACAGCATGCTAGCCCTAAAACTTCTTTACATGGTGAAGCAGGAGGAATGCTTCACCAAGGCATTCACTGTTTGAAGAAGAAATCAGTTCACGTAGCAGTTTCATTGAACTTAGACTTCAAGTGGGACAAGTTTTCCCCACTTGGCAGAACCCAGTCTACAGCAGAACACAGAAGGCACGTAGAAGATCATACTCTCCTGTATCTCCTACTCTTCTCCAAATCACAAAGGGAGATAAAAACAGTACGGCTATTTAGCATTTAAAAAACAAAACTATGAAAAGCTTCTGATTTTTTCTGAGTTACAATATACATATGGTCTGTTCACCTCTCTTGTTTTTGTTTTTTTTTTTTTTTGCATGCTCGTACTGTATCTACAATAAGAGTTAATGGTGTTGTAATTTGCCATGTACATGAGAAAACAATGTTATCATGCAAAGCCATGTAACTGCTATACTATAAAATACTGAAAAAGAGAAACTCATATTTTTGTAAATATATACGGATTTTCTCTTATATAAACACATACTCCCAGAGGCAAATTTTTAAAAAGATTCCCCTAACCTGAAGACACAAACTGTATGTTCACATAGAAGTCCAGCTTTGAATCCTTGCTTATGGAGTAGCTGAAAAGAGGGAATAACAAGGCTGGTACACACATTCATTTCTAGGCCTGGTACCAGGCTGAAAAGTTTTAGACACAAATGCTGAGTTTAAAATAGCAGATAAATAAAATTTTAGAAATGTAACTCTGTTACACCATTGTAATACAAACACAAAAAAGGCAATAACAGTGTTATCATAAAGAAATGTCTTTATTCTGTGTAATTTTAATATTTGTTTTAACAAACAGATTAGAAGTCTTTGAGATAGAATCTAAGCTAACAAAAAGTGTAGGAGAATTTCTTGAGCCTGCAATATTTTTTTTCTTAAAAACATAGATTTATTTATAAATGTAAAATATTGCAGAATCACAGAATTGTAGGGGTTGGAAGGGACCTCCGGAGATGATAGAGTCCAACCCCCTGCTAAAAGCAGGTTCTCAACAGGACGTTGAGCAGGAAAGAGTCCTGGAGGGTCATGAATCTCTCCAGAGAAGGAGACTTCATCTCTTCTTCATGTAGCCTGTTCCTATGCTCTTTCACCCTCACAGTATAGATATTCTTTCTCATGCCTGTATGGAACTTGCTGTTTTCTAGTTTGTGCCTGTTGTCCCTTGTCTCATCTCTGGGCACCACTGAAGAGAGCCTGGTCCATCCATTTGAATCCCACCTTTCAGGTATTCACAGGTGTTGATGAGATCCCCTCTCAGCCTTCTCTTCTCCAGGCTGAACAGTCCCTGGGCTCTCTGCTTTTCCTTGTATGGGAGATGTTCCAGGCCCCTCATCATCTTTGTGACTCCCTACCGAAATGACAGGCCATTTTCCATTTCTGAATTGGGACTGTACCATTGGTAGTAGACACACCACAATTTGGGACCTCTTAATTTATGTCAGGAATCTCTGTGAATTCATACAGAACTATAGAAGCTTTTAAGTAGCTAAATGAGATGCTGAAATTTTTTAAAATAGTATTTGCAGCAAATAGCTATATTCCAGCGGAACAAAAATAAAGAAAACTCACTGATCTGCAGTGATTTCTGTTTCTTGTAAAACCTTTGGTTGTTCAGCTGGATAAGATCTCTCAGCTCATGCGGTACAGCCTCCTGTGTGGAGCATGATGTTCTTGTACAGTAAGCCAACAAGAAATGTATCTAACCTATTTTTGAACATCATTAATGAAGGTGACTCAGGTTCATCAGTAGAAAGCATTTTTCTATCATCTAATTGCTTGTCTGCTAAGAAATGTTTCCTTTTAATTTTACACTATTAATACTGATTTGATTTTGAAATAGAAAGCAAATCATTCCTTTAGCTTTCTCTTCAGGTGTAAGCAACTGGTAAATAGCTTCAAAGACAATTAAGTAGTACCAATTAAGTGCTGTGCAATTTATGATAATCACCTTTGCCATGATGATGTTTTAAGTGTGACTGAAAAGAAAAAAAAGACAATTTAGGTATTTGGTTTTAAAAAAGTAGATAATTAATAATCTCCTGAGCATACAAATCTAAGATATTAGACACAGAAACCTAACGCTTTTTTTAATAAATAATGTATTTCCTATTGAAATGAGGGACACATTGAGTTTTTGTTAGGTCTGGGTGGGTACATTCAAATTGCTCTGGCAGTGTTTCATACAAAATGTTGGAAACTCATGTACATATATGAACTAAAGAGCATACTGCTGAATTAGATTTGCTAGCCCAAATCCTATGAAAAGCCCCAAGTGTACATCTGAGTGCTGCCTATAACTACTAAATTTCACAAAAGCAGGAATTAGAAAATACATAACTAACCTTTAATTCAAATCCCCAGCCTTGTCTTAGAATTTTGTATTGTAAACAGCAAATCATATGAGACATCAAATCAGGAAATATCTTTCCTGACTTGTTTTCATTGTGATGCAAGTTCAAACTTTTGCAAGAAACTTTTTAAATGATAGAGAGGAAATGAAGGTTTTCTGTTGAAGAATATTTCAAATTTTCATCTCAGGGAGCAGTTATGAGCATTGTCTGATGACAGCAACCAGTGTGGCTGCTCATACTCTGCTCAGCTCTTAAATCTCGAATTTATACCACACTGTTTCTTCTAAGCTCATTATAGATGGCTCTAAAATGTGACAATAAGTCACAACATTTTCCTGTAGACCATCTGGTGTCCAAAGTCATGGGACTGTTGACTATTTTGCCTGACTTCACATGCAGTTAATTTTGAATGTATTACTCTTGTCTTGGTGGAGGAAAAAAGGAAGTTTGGAGTGTCTTCTTTGGTTGCAAAGAGGTAAAGTTTAAAAGAGAACAGAAACATTTGAAATACACATCAGAGCAGCAAGTGATAATACCTAAACCAGCAGAGGAGCTGAGGTCAAGAGCTTAAAAGCTCCTGTCTAATTTTCAGATGAAGGATAATTATTACCCAGCAAGATTCAAATTAAAAAAAAATAATCAGTGAAAGTTTCAGCATGAAAATTGCAGCAAGACACAAGTGAATATAGAGAAATGTGCATTTGTTTTGATCATGGTTGAATTTTTAGAACAGATCTTCCTTTCTCAAGAGAGAAAGTTCTACCTATCCCTGTGGGAACCTGGTGGGGTTTCACTCTGCAACTCATACACTGGGGAGTACCTCTCTGAGATCTGCTTCTCCAGAGCTGGTGCATATACTTGAGTAAGAGCACCACACTAGGATTTGTGCCCTCATTTTACAGGAAACCCAAAATTCAGAGGATACTCAGAGAAGATCCTTTGACCATATTTATCCTCATTCTTCAAGGAACCAAACAGAATGCTATTCTGCAAGCTTTAGGATTCATATAATCAGGCATGGTTGCTTGATTCATATTTATTTTTATCCATTGATAGGAAATAGTATTCATTAGCAGAATAGATTAATTTTATTATTTTTTTTTTTTTTCCAGAGAAGGCAGTATATCTCAAATTGGAAGAAACACACTTAAGGACATTATAACACCAGAAATAAAACAACAACCAGAAATCCAGCAAGAAGTCTGGGCATTGTTATGAAAGGTGAACAATAAAATGGTATTTTACTGGAGATTATGCCAGTTCTAGACAGTGACAACTGAATGCCAGTGATGGATGAAGTAATTCTTCTGTGTGTACACACAGGCATTAGGAGAGCCACCAGGACTTGGTATTCTTTCCAGTGATGTTAACTGGGCTTAACTCAGGCCTCCAATTTCCATGAGTCAAATTGTACTTATCTACACAAAATAATTTAGAAAAGTAATATTTCATAGAATCATAGAATGGTTCTAAGCATCTTCAACTATGTGAGTCAGTACAAAATCATTTTAAGGTGAGATAACTGGACACCTCCTAAGCTCAAACCTATCTCAATACCAGGATTTACTTTGCTTCCAGGATCATTAAGAATATAATTGCAGGGTGGACTGGTGCCACCCAGATAAAAGAACCCAAATGACCTGCGGATGTTAGGTGTCTACTGAACCTAAAAAACACACAAACAAACAAATCCCAAAACCAGTTGTTGTGGTTTAGCTCAACGTACAGCTCAGCAGAACACAGCCGTTCACTCACTCCCCCTTCCCAGTGGGATGTGGGAGAGAATTGGAAAAAAAAAAACAACAAACAACTCCTGAGTTGAGATAAAAACTATTTGCTAAGACAGAAAAAGAGAAATAACAGAAGTGATTTTACATATATAGATATGTGTGTGTATAGATATGTGTGTGTATAAATACACACACATTATATATGTACATGCACACACATGCACGCATGAGGGCTGCTCCAAAAGTAATACCTCTTATTTTATGATGTTGTCCCACAACATCAGAGGTGGATATTGGTGGTATGGCAGTAGAGGTTGAATCTTCTCACCAGTATTCCATTATATTTTGTTGCTGTGTGACAGGCAGCAGCAGAGAAGCAGTCTGACACAGTGGTGTCTGAGCTGGAAGTGTGTATGAAGCAAAGGTATATCAAAAATGGCACCCATTGACATTTATCAGTGCTTGTTGAACATTTATGGAGACCAAACATGGGATGTGAGCACAGTGAGGTGATGAGTGTTGTGTTTCAGCAGTGGCAAGAGTGATGTGAAAGATAAGCCATGTTCCAGATGGCCATGCAGAGCTGTCATTCCATTAAATGAAATGTGTCTTGATAAGCTCATCCATGTGAATTGGCTAATAGTGGTGGCTGTGTTGAAAAATAGTGTTTTGTAGATGAGAATTTGTTCTATCAAATAGAGTCAATGTGCTCTTTGTATCTGTTGTACATAGTTCCCATAGAAATAAGCAATAGGTATTACTTTCAGAGCAACCTATGTGTGTGTGGACAAGCGTCCAGCTCGTGTTGTGGTCCACCCTAACCTACTCCCCAAGTTTATACTTCCACATAAAACCATATAGTGTGGGATGTCCCTTTGCCCAGTCCAGGTCAGTGTCCTGGTTGTGTCCCCTCCCAGCTTGTTGTGCCCCGCCACCCCTCACTGGCAGGGCATCACGAGATGCTGAAGTGTTCTCTGTACAGCACTGCTCAGCAGCAACTAAAACATCAGTGACTTTTCAACATTGTTTTCTCCTCAAGCTAAGACATAGCATTGTACCAGACACTACAAAGAAAGTTAACTCTGTCCCAGCTGAAACCAGGACACCAACCAACCTACCAAAAAAAAAAAAAAAAAAAAAAAAAATCCACCAAAAAACCCTGCACAATACCGAGAATGCATTGTCCAACTGTGGCCTTAGAAAAGGTCTGAAGGCAACATAAATTTTAGGGGAAGAAAGAATGAAATATTCCCCTGGTAAGTGGAGGAGTTATTGGAGGAAACAGTGGGGATCAATGATACTAATATTATATCCTACATTATGTATACATCTGGGACTTTATCAAACATACTATGGTAGAGGAATGTAAGTTTCTGACATACACTTAAAGTATGTCTGTATAGATATGTATTACTAATCAGATTTTAGTTAAACACAGTATATTTATGTTCAAAGTGTTTTATTTATGCGTGCAGAAAGTAAAACCACAAAAATTTCCCATCATTTACATTGTTTTCCACAAACCAATAGGTATGTGAAAAAGTGATTAAAAAACACTGCAATTCAAAACAGACTATCAGTCAGTGATCTCATCTAAATGAATACGTACATTTCTGGAAAAATAGACTGTCTTTTTAAAAGGATGAAGGTAGTTTCTGCTGTGACTAATCTTATCCCGATATCTGAGAAAGGCCTAGCAGGAACCAGTTTATTGAGTGCAATTATTCAGTATGCAGGTATCAGTAAATAACAAACATGAGCTTCTTATAGCATAGTTAGTAAAAGAAATACCTAATTACTGAGGATTTTTACAAATCTCCTTTCAGGCCAGAGTTAATGTGCAATTCCTAGGAACAGTGCATTATGATCTGTTTTGGAAATGCTTTGGGCCAACACTTCAATAGTGGATATCGTGAATGTACTTACGTGACAGTGATAAAGAGGATAACACAGCTGAATATGGATAACATAGCAGCATGATTTTATGAAATATAGAAACTCATAATTACTCAACTAAACTGTTAATATAATATAAACTAAAAGTTTATTATTATAATTAAAAGTTTCTGCTGCATTATCCTCTTCTCTGGCTGTATAAAATGTGTGTCAATTCAGTGACAATATTTTGACATATGTCAATTCATCAACTTCTGGAAAGTTGTTTTTGTCAGAAACTGAATGAGCCTGAGATATAAGAAAGGTAAGAATGTTATTTGGTCTCTATAGCCCCTCCAAGAAGATCTTAATCAACTATTTACTGTGCTCTACAGAATACAGAAAAGGAGCCTAAATGTGCCACAGAGAAATTTGGCGTATGAAGCATATAGAATGCTAATACTAATATTCCTTAATTTATAATACTCTGTTCCTCTTTGGCTGCTTCAGTGAGGTGACTTTTCTGTTACGAGGTTAGTCCTTATCTCTTGGCCTCTTTCTCTTAAGATAAGAAGTTACTCAAAATAGACTTCAGCTGTTGTTCCTCTGAGAAAGAAACTTATTTTTGGAGTGAGTTCCCTCCTGTTCCTCCCTTTATCAATGTCTATCAACACTGAATTATCTTCCAAAGACCTGAAAACCTTCGAATTGTATTGTTTCAGTTTAATCCCACATAGATTTCTACCTCTTTTTTATTATTATTGTTATTATTATTTCCTTATGTATGTCAATGCATTAAGAGCACATTTTTCAATTTAAAATCCTTTTAAATATATTTAATATCTTAGTACTAAAGTGCTATTCTAAGCACCTTTATTCTAAACATCAAAGAAGTTTAAAGCAAGTACAATGTTGGTAGCATCACTTCTGTTTTGTGCTCCTTGAAATATATTCTTGAAATATATTCATAGACTTTCAAGTATATTACCTGAATGTCTTGCTTAATTTTGTATTTTAGATTCTTTGGTAGATTTATGAAGAATTTATAAGGCTGGTAATCCTATGGGCAATGCCACCACGTTGACTAGTATTCTCAGAGCTTTATTTATAAAAATGAAGCAATATGTTAGTGGGCTAGTGAAGAGTCATGCTAAATTTCTACATATTTTCTTGTGTGTTGATATTTTTAATGGTGATAAGCACTGTTCTCATTGCAATTTTGTATTTAAAATTGGATTTAATCACATTTCCCTAAATGCATATTCAATTTCTTCATCCGTCTTTATTGCCCATACCATATCTTCCAGTTTCCAACATGGAATAATTGCTTAGCATTTTACTGAAGGTTATTCAGTGGATTTCTAGGTGACCTGGATGTGTTACTGCATGATATTTCATCACTTTCATTCTGCCTCTTTTCTTGACATATATACTATGTAAGCTGCAGGTTGGTGTCTTCCCATATCTTTTGCAGGTTTTTATTTCTTTCCTCCTACAAATATTCTTTGCTCTCCCAGTTTATGGTTCTTCATAGTTCTCATGGTATGAGCTTAGTCCCTTAGAACAAGAGTACTCATATTTTGAATACTGGTGCTATTGTATTGGTGTTACCTCCTCTGAGGATAGAATAATACTGTAGGGCTATTTTGTCATGGTTTGTGGGGTTTTTGTTTTATTTTTATGCTTTGGATTAAGTTATAGCTTTCAAAAGTATTTTCAAAGTATCACTTTGCTTTTCCTTGTTAAGTTACCTTATATCTATATCCCAGCCTACAATCTTCTTAAAGCCCTAAAGTCACAAAGTTTGATCAGATTATGAACTGCAACAGAAATAAATTCCAAGTGTGTCCTTGAGCTCTTTCCATTTTCCCTTAAATGTCACTTCTTTAATATGATGTGCCCATAAAATGAGTATCAAACTTTTGTGTATTTAGGTGTAATCTGTCTTTTCTGTGTCAGTCACAGACAGCATTGGATATCAAATATCCAGATCTTTGAATTCAGTAACTCAGATGCACTGATGTATCTGAGTTTCTACAACTGATTACTCTTAACATTGTCATACAGACTATAGTTTCCACTGTATTGCATAGACATTCAGCAGTATCAGTAGCAATTCAACCCTTCTGCTGTTTCTTGTACGTTCTGAATACCCACTTGTACATAATCATTTTTTTCCTAATCTTGTAGATCTTAGTGTTCTACTTTTGTTATTACTTTTACAGTTTCTGTTCAGGATCCTCAAAATTGAATCCCCAGTCTTCTTCAGCTTCCACTCCAGCACTCTTCATTTTCCACTGCATTTCCCCCTATTACTTCCCCTACTTTTCATGAGATTTCCTCATACCTGACAGTGTAAAGGGATTTGAGGGGTTGCTGCATATTTTCTTTTCTTTTCTTTTCTTTTTAAATTTCTCTTTATTCTCTTTCTGCAGAAAAGGCACACAGCTCTGATGGAAGGAAAGGCAAAGCTCCCAAACTCCCAGGTATGAAAGGTCAGCCCTGGCCAAGAACTGTCTAAAACTCATTGAATTCCTGCTATGTATTATATTGTCTTTTAAAATTTCCAAATGCAAATATAACAGCCACCAAAAGAAATAACAAAAGCATAACGCTCATTCATACAAAAAATAAACCAATGTATAGAGTAAAAGTCAGAATCATAATTTTCAAACGCTTTGA
>JANHGO010001257.1:0-35243 GCA_024606505.1 Aquila spilogaster | reverse complement strand
AGTAGCAGGAAAATGGAAGGTTAAAAACTTTGCAGTTCATCTCTGCCAGAACAGTAAAAGAAAAATAAGATTGTTGAATAGCTGACAACGACTGCAGAATCAACACAGCAGCAATCTGCCTAGAAGCTGCAAAGGGCAAAACTAAGGCATCTGCTTAAAAGCTTATACCAACTGTGGAAGTCGGTATAAAAAGAGTAAGAAAGTCACAATAAAACATAATGATTACAGGAGCTATAATTATGGCATTATACTTTGGCATATTCAATGTTGTGCACATTAAATGTTGTACACTGTGAATATTTAATAATTACATGCTTACTCAGAGTACTTAATGTCCTTAAAATGCAGGTATTTTTCAGGCACTAAGAAAAAATTGCACACCATTTTTGTCATAAGGATCTGAAGTTGAAATGGACAGACAGCGTTCTGAATCTGCTGCAAATTCACGTCTCAAAGCTTTGGAAACCGCGCATGTCTGCAGTCACTGCATGGCAGTTTTTGGTTTTGTTTTTTTTTTTGAAATAATAATCCACCACCTTCACCTCAGGAGAACAAACTGCAACCATTCAGCAGTCAGTTGTGGTCACCAATGGTGTAATGCTCTTTATTACCGTACTGTAAGAACTACTGATAAATAGCTGTCTCCAGTTATGGTGGCTGCAGTAGATCTCCAAGAAGTTTAAACAACTTGAGATACATGCAGACATTCTTCAATAGTAACAAGCAGAAGATATATTTCTGCAATAAGGACTAGCAGGAAGTATGATTCACTGTGTGTCAGCATTGCATAAAATAGTGTAGTTTCTACTAAAATACTTTTCTGTAAAAAGTATAGAGACAGATTTTGGTACGCAATATACAATGGGGGGGAGGAGGGGGCAGCAGGCATATCATTTTCAGTGTAGCATAAAGATATAGGTGAAAAATTATTAGATTTTCCTACTATGCATTGAGGCTTTCGTTCGGTAAATGCTGCCAATGGATTTACTACATCCTGAGCACTACAACTAGAGGTACCTGTTCTTTATACTGGAAAAGACTGACATTTTAAAAGGGCTTATTTAAGGTTCTGTCAACAGCCTGGGTTGCAAAATTGCTCATGGTTTTTGCTCAGAATTTGTCTTTTTCCAAATACTTACTTTGTAACCACCACAGAGCAAAATGAGAATAGCCTCCCAAGACTGCAGGCTGGCTCATTGTGTCAGGATGAGAATCCTGCACATCTTACGAATGATTTCACTTTAGCAATGAACTGCTCATGACTACTCTCAGTTTTTCAGTTTTCCATCACGTTCTAAGTAACTCCTAGCAGACCAGACTTCCATGTGACTTATGAGGCAATATTAGAGCCTTGTCAAAATCAAGATACGTGACTCATGTTGCTCTACTTTGTTTCTGGCATATATATACACACAAGTTATTAAATGACCTTTGGTTTTTGTTTAGGAGAATAACATTAGTTTTTTGGTGCCTTATTACAGTATTTTCCAAGAATGAGAGGTAAGCTGACTGGCATTTCATTTCCAATTTTCTTTTTCCCTTTCTACAAAGTAGGCACAGCATTTCATATTGTTTTTTACTTCTCAAATTCACATTCCACATTCTTTCCCAAGAATAACTGCTAACAATTCCAAGATTATTCATTAGGTTCTCAATATAACCTAGATAAACATCATATGGCCAATTGATTAAAAAATATTTAAGGCATGACATCAAGTAAGAAATATGGTTACTTATGTAATAAAGACGAAATATTGCTTGTTTTCAAAAGCACCATGATGTTCTCATGTTTTTTATTAGTAGTCATTTCCATTTTATTATCTCAGCAACACTGAGAGTCTTGTCTTTCTAAAGACCTGGAGAGCACTTCTGATCCTCAGGATGTGGTTTGTGGCCTTGGAAGGATACAGAGTTAAAAAGAAAATGGATATGAACTAAATTAGGCCTTTCAATGCATGCCTGACTTTTTTAAACTGAGACTAAATCATGCTTGACAGCCTTTCCCAGATGCCTCCATGGCTTTTCTTGTGTCTCTGAGCGGCTCAGTGATGGGTTTCTGAGCGTGTGCTGCTGCTTCTTGCTGCATCTGCTCACAGTTCTCCATCCAGATGACTCCAATCTTTTAAGTAAAGTCCCAGGGTAAATCCCTGACTGTGAGAGCTCCTGAGAAAGCAATTTAGATGCTTGCTAAGTGAAGCTGCTGGAAGTAACAGATTTCTTCATGCCATGCTTCATAACACTCCAGATCAGGTCTGAGGGTATGACGAACCTCAAACCTAGGAGGATTTTCTGCCTGTCCTCAGTGATTCCAGCAGATGAGAACAGGTTAAGACCCACACCTGAAAACCAGGCTCTCTCTTTCCTCACTTTAGGAAGCAGGGAAGGGAGAAGAGATGTGAATTTGTGATTGCATTCTGCATTTACGGTACAACTGTGGTGAACATGACAAAGAATCTGCTCCATAGCATTGCCTTGACCATCAATTTCTTGTGCTTGAACTAAAAAGCCAGTTGATGTTCTCCTTTACAGTTATGAAAACTATTACAACACTGATAAAACTTTGTTGTAGCTATATGCATAAAAGAATGTCAGCAAAGAGCAAGCAGCATGGGAGCAGCACAGCCTCCAGAACACCAGAGGAAAACTTAGTTGTTTGCAAAATGTCTTCAAATGATGTTCAGGAAAGTTTCAAATGCACTAGGAACAGGAATTGCTCTGTGTTGAGCAAAGGACATGGAACACTGCATTCCAGAGCAACCTCATTGGCAAAACCCCTCCATTTGCCAAGCAGCTCTGTTATCTGGGGTCACAGAAATGGCATTTGGTTTGGTGGATGGACAGTTTTGGCAACACAGTGAATTACTGTGTATTATTAGCAGTATTCATAGTGTTTGAGGTTATCACAGTGCATTGCCTTCTGCTGATATCGAAAGGCTTGTAGAATAGTGGAATATTTTTCATATTATTTGGTAATGTGTGGACTATTCATAAAATCTGTACAATCCAGTGCAGTGTGTGCACTGTTCATAAGAGTTGCACAGTCCTAAGTGTTACTTCAAGAAGCACAAGCACTGTATAACTTCTTTGTGCATTTATGAGCACATATGTACTATCCTTGTAAATATATTTGTAAATGAAAGGGAAATAGAATGGAAAGGTGATTCTTTTAATCATTTGAAACAATAACAGCATCATTATCCTTCCTAAACTACATAACTGTAGAGTATTGCACTTTCCAATTACGTACCTTGATGGTTTCTTTCTGTAAAACATTTTGTTAAACTTGGCAGAATTGCATAAGTGTTATTTTGAAACTATAAATCAAGACTGCAGTGCTTTAGCAATATCTCTGTTATCAGGGCTTTCCAGGAAGGAGATATAAAAAGGGAGAACTAATTCTTAGATTATGCAGTATACTGATATGAAATCCATTTGATTAAATAAAAAATATTTTTTCACAAAACCACACATTTGATTTTCTTCCTTCTCCCAGTTGTGTAACTAAGAGCTCCAACTTGTTGCTTCTTTCCTGCCTCTTTTATGCCTCTAAGTCCAATGAAAAAATCTATAGTCACCTAAAATATCCCATTTGTCACTGCGCAGCATACCAGAGCCACTCAGAACTTCAAAGCATCCGGACAGACCAAATTGGGATTCCTCTTTTTCAAAAGCACTGGCTCCGTGAGATAAGGAAATCTTCATTAGCTGCTTGCTGTATGGGATGATGAGTCAATTAAGCAGGTCTAAATGCATGCAACCAAGGGCAATAATATGAATGTATACACTAGATAACTAGCAGTTGTAAAACTTGTAAAACTTTCTAAGCTTTAGATACTGCTGATATTAGAATTGGTTGTATGATACCTTTTTGTTTCCCGCAGTCTTTGTACTATTACTTTTATTGAATAGCAATGGTGTATGGCCAGAATCCAGACTGCTTGTGTTGTCCTTCTCAGTGTTCTCAGAATGAAGGATTTGGATGAGTGTTTTTTATTTTCAGTGAATTTTTCAGATGAGAAAAATTCAAGTGATGTATGGTAAACATTTGCATTCCAAGGAAAGCATCTTGTGTGATAAGACTGTTCTTGGTTTTCGTAAGTGGAAGCATTCCAATTCACTTTCTGGTGTTTGCAATTGAGCTGCTGAAAAGATAGTACTCAAAGATTCTTACTGTGGGAAATAAATTTAAATAGTTCATTTTCTGGAAGGGCTTGAGTAAGTAGCTTTCTTATGCATTTATTCTTTCAAATTACTTGGCTTAATACAGTCAATGCCATTGTCCTGTTGTTCCTCTTTTAAATTTATTTTTAGCACCAACATACAAACAAAGGATTATGACTATAAAAAACATAGGCTGATTTAATTTGGGAATTAACAAAATGCAATGTTAATAGTGGCAAATGGGAAGAAATTATTTTTTAAGTCACACACATAAAATAGAAGAAAACCAAGTTGCATTAGAAAAGTTTAAATTGAGATACGATAGTGCAGTTCTCATCTTTTTGCAATATGTATTAGCTTTAATAAATACAAATGTAGAGTGGAACTATTAAAAATCTCAAGGTATATTAGCTGCTCTGTACAAAGCTGTGTAACACTGCATGTGAAGCCCTCGTGCAGAAAACTGATATTACAACTTTGCAATCTTTTTTTCCCCAGGAGAATTATTGCTCCCATATAAAGATACTGTTTGCAGTTTGAAAACTCAAAGCTGAAGTACTCGTGTGTACCCTTCGGAGCCACTGTGTCACCAGTGCACAAAGGAATGCATCGCCAGGAATCTTCCACGGAGAAGGAGTAAACCTACCTGTTATTAAGTATTACAGAGAAAGCTCACCTAAGTGTGATATAAAAAGTTCTTCTGGAATAATAGAGGAGAGCAAGTCTCTCCTTTTCCTAACGTGGAAGAATTACTGTTTTGTTTCTGAATTCTGAACCTGAATTTAGTATCTAATAAAGACATAATTATTCTAAAATCAGAGTGAACAAGCATATGATTAATGTTTTGGGCTTTCTTACCTTCTTCTATTATGCATACAAGCCGACAGCAATATGCGTATGTATGCACTCTATATATGATTGCATGAATTAATTTAATCCCTCGACAGCAACACAAAAAAATGGCAAATTGCACTACATTTCTTGTCAAGTAGGGCAAACAGCAATTGTATCCTCTATGATTAAAGCCAAATTCTGGTTCTCCTCATGGATCCCAACCCAGCTTCGTTTCACACTGGATACACAAGCAGAATTCAGCAGATTCAAGCAGCTGCTTTAGTAGATCTGAAGTGTGACACACATACGAGCAGATCTTCTATTCTCTTTGTAAATATCCTAATGCCTTTATTATACCTTCTTTCTACTTTTTCTTTCTTTGCTTTCTCTGCTTCAGAGACCGTTCAACTTTTTCAGATGTTCTGAGGAATTTTTTAGCAGTTGAGATGATTGCTGCAGGTGCTGTGGCTCACAGGCGTCCGCTCACGCTTCCTGCCCGGCCATGGTCTGGCCCACCACTACACACCAACTCCGCTGCACCTCTTCACCTGCCACAAACACAGTCCAAAAATCTCTGCCCAGTACAGTCTTTTTAATAAGTAACACCATAAGGAACTTGGTTTCCGACAGCAAGAATTTGTTGCAGCTATGTATGAAAATAGGATATTTAATTAATGAGGGTTTTGATAGGACATTAAAATGCAAACATGACAGGTTGGAAATAATATGGAAGTATACCTGAAAAAAAAAACAAAACTCCAAAATCTCCAAGGAAAGAGGCAGGAGACCACCCACATCCACACACAGGCACTGTGACGGTTATTAAAGTGCTGAGGGAATTCAATTTGAGGACTGGAAGCAGAAATATCAGGCGCGAGAGGGATTTCTGCACAGAGACTCAAGGCTTACAGATATCGATCAGAGCATGCAGATGAAAGGCAAACACATCGCCGGGCTTACAGATGAGTCAGAACGTTATTACTGTAACAAAACCAAGCTATTCGACTTTTCCCTTTTTTAATTAGGTACTTCAAAAAGTATGGAGCGTACAGATTCTCATCTCCCCACCACTAACTGGAAGTAAACTCACTCTTCACATTAAGTGCAGGATTAAGCTCACTGCTGAATCAGCTCACACTGCTCTGGAACAGCTCACACTGCTGCAAACTTGGGAGCAACATCTTACAGAGGCAGAGGTATCATAAACCCTGTATCCCGGCTCCCTCAGTTCCCAGGCCTTATACCTTTTGCTTTTAAGGGGCACCATCAATGAACAGCAGTAAGCTGAGCTTTCAGTGTTACTTTTTTTTCTATTACTGATGTTTTGGAAGTAACTGTGTCTCACCAATCCTGCCAGGAAGCCCCAGAAGCCCATCTGTCCTTTGGAAGTGTCTGAAAAGCAGAAATTCCTTCTTGACTCCAAAACCAGTGGGTCAGGGCCACACATCCCGGCAGCATAAGACAGCAGGGCTGGGACACCAGGGAGGCATTCCTTCACCCATAGTCCATCCTGCTCCATGTGGCAATAACATTTTTTTTTGGCTTTTCTTGGGTATGTATGTATACCTTAGAAACAGAGAAATATAAGGAACTTTCTGGCACAGTGTTACTGCAGACAATTAATGTCCAAATGTGCGATGTATCAGTCCCTAAACAGCCCTTCTCAGCAGATTTTGGAGCTGCTTAGGTACTACGCCATTTCATTAATCAGTGTTTGCCTGAGGCACAGCACATGAACTTACTTAAATTGCTGCCAGGGTTCCTAGATCACTCTTTGGCTTCCTAGGACATTTTGGAATGATAATTACCCTTCAGTCACCAGCCTAGTTACCAAATCCATTCATACACATCAAAATTTATGCAGTACGCACACTACAGACAGCAGGCAATTGCTACTGTGTATGTAAATTAAGTCTCCTAAGAACAAGGTGCAGAAAGAGAACATGGCTTGTTAGAGAGAATGAGTGGTGAAGAAGATATGCCAAGGAGACTGAGTAAACAGCATTTTATCCAAACCTGACTATAAATTATCATTCTTTTAAGGGAGTATTTGACAAGAATTCTGAAAATGTCAGACAATTAGAGACAGATGCTACAATTCCTGACTTTAAAGGAAGTCAAGAACATTTAATAATTTGCACAGTCAGAGTATTAGCCAAATATTAACCAAACCTGATATGACTGTATCATAGGAGAGACACAAAAGAGGCTATGTTCTACATCTTCAATGTAGCTCTATTAAAATCAGAAATCTTCTCTGATTAAGGAAGGAATTTTTAATGGACTCAGACTTTGTGGTTTCCATGTACCTCCTTATGCAAGTTCCATTTAGGTGCACTGCAATGAATAAAAGAATAAGCTTCATAAACTTCAGATAGGTCAAGCACATCTTAAAGACTCAAAAATGATATCGTTCTGATTTTTAATTTTCATTAAATACAAAAACCAAACAACAAACTCTGTTTTCTATTCTTATTCACCTACTCATGCTCTATAGGTCCAGAACACTTAGACATAGGAGTGCAGTTGCAGTAACCTTCTGGCACCGCCATTTATGACTGGATGCAGGGGAACCTTCAATACAATGATCTCATCTTCACTGATTAAAATCACTTCTTATTATTTCACATCATAATCTTTAATATTATTAAATATTTAATATTATTATTATATGTCCAAATGTGAAGTTCCCTTTCAGAAACTAAAACAGTTTCTAGAGACCTACATTCTTCAAAATACAAAGGTGATGTTTGAATAAGCAGTCCAACAAGAGTGGACAGCTGAGACATTATAAGGAAGAGTATCAGTAGCTCTACTAAGCGTTACATAAGTTCCAATTCCAAGGAGAAAGAAATATCCACAATCATTTCAGTTAAAAATTAAAAACAAAACAAAACAAAACAAAACCCCAAACCAAACGCACTTACAGATGTTCAAGGGAAAACAATTTTCTTCTCTACATAGCAAATAAACACAAGATGGCTTTTGACAGTACGTGTGTGTACTTAAAAAGCTCTTTTTGTATGGAATCTCCAGAAACAGCTCTCACTGATGAGTTATGTCACTGTAACGTAGCATTTTGATGATGTGTGATAAAAAGTAATCACCCTACTTGATAACACAGTAGGGAAAATAGCTTGAGCAACACATAAAAGCGGTTCACTTTGAAAAATACTACAGTAAGGGAGTTTTACCTGGCGAAAGAATTAGTGTTCATTTATTTTTATACATTATCTCCCATAAGTGTTACACTGTTCACTTTCTGGCATGGGCTAAATGCTATTATTGAGTTCACAGTTTATCTCACATACTTAACAGTATTTTATACAATTAAAGAAACACTACTAGCAAGCGACCATAGTACATTCATTTGAAAGATCCTACCAAGACCTAGTACTATATAATATTCTTCTAGAATATAAATAACAAATACAGCTTCTGGAGATCACCTTGAATTAAAAAAATTTCGATAAGCAGCTTTGATGCTATCAAAATCACCAGCTACACATCACTTCTACGCACAAAAGTAGTTCATGTTATTTCTACTTTTTGCCCCTTAGGATCATTTGTAATCCTTGAAACCATAACACAGAAGACAGATTTGACTACAGCATTCACCCACACAAGAACAGGGATTTATTACGGGTTCATTCCAAATAACTGCAGTCTTAATGTAATTCACTTCTCCAGCCTGAGATGGACAACCTGGGAGTCTTAACGTCTGTACCATTTCTAATCAAAATCTATTTCACTGATGGACGTCAAACTGCCTTGCAAGATGGATTATATGTTTATTTCATAAAAGTCAATATACAGAATTACTGTGGGCATAAAAACAGAAGAGAAGGGAGAGAGAACATTAATATTTTAATGTGGTCTTTGTTACTTTGATCTCACTCCAAGGAATTCTATTAAGGGGTCATATATGAAATGTACCTCTTAAAAAGGGATACAAAATTCTTCCCAGTGTCAAGGGTGTTAACCTACCAAACAGAAACCTCAGTCTAAGACCACTTAGCTCCTATGCATTCCTGACTGGGAACATCTCTCATGAACTGGTTTTAGTGGCAAAATTTTGCCTATAATATGCAAGAATTGCAGCACTTGGAAGTAGTGAAACCCAATGGACCCTTCAACCTTATTCTGTTTATGTTATGTAATTATAAAGGCATTATTTTTGTATAAAACACTTTTGTAGGCCAAGAAAGAGATGCTGAAAAGATAATAACACAAAAGCATGGAAATTAAATTACATGTACATATGCTATGGTAACTACAATCAACATTGATCCTATTTTATCTCTGACACCAAGTTTTGTGAGACAAGACCACATCTTGCTATGAGTGTACTGTGCTTAGTAACTTCTGATTAGAACCTCAAACCAGCATCCTATGGCACAGCAATGCCATTGCTCCATTAAATCTGCTGTCAAAGCACAGAGGAAAAAATCAGTGAAGAAATAAAGAGAAAGATAAAGTTGACCAATAAACTGTTCCTCTATGTTACTATTATTTTTTTATCTGAAAACTCCTGTAAGATTTTTAAAGTAGTTTATTTTTAGGATGTTTTATTTGTTCTGTATTGTTTCCATGCTGAGCCTACGCTCCAGTCAGTACAGAGGAATCCTGTTATACAACGCTAGTGTGTATTTTTCAGTTTCAAAATAACAGCTTTTGTGTTCATTCTCCAGAAGATCTTATGGTTCCTCTGCTGCTCTGACAATTTTTTTCTTTTTTTTGGGGGGGGGAAATGGTTAATAAAATTCCAAGTATTGGCTAAAGAGGGATTCAGACAGTACGGGGCTGTCATCTTGGTCTCACGCTGACATGGCGGAGTCATCCTTCTTTCTGAAATCAGTGTCCTGAGGGAAGTCAAACTACACATTTCCTATTCTGCCTGGCTTTCACATTCACTCTTTAAATTGTAGATACATTTCTTTTTTAGGACAGCTTGTGAATCAAGAGCAGGAAAGGACATATATGATCAGAAGCAATTGTCTCACCTCTCATACCTCAATTAATCAAATTTCCATTTTTATATCATGTCCTCAGGTCCCTTTAAAAATGACTGAGCATTTGAAGGTAAAAGCTGCAGTCATTCCAAATGCATGACAATGTTGCAATGGTGAGATCAGTTTCCTGCTGCCAGTGTCATGCAGAATTGTGTTCTGCAGATTAGAGTATGAAGCAATGTGCAATAAAGAATGTATGTGTAGGACATAAAGCAAAATTAGTCTTTAATGTTTTTAATTCCAGACAAATATAATTCACGTTGCAGTAAGGATATGAGATGCATTCACATACGTCACTGTGCCTGCTAAAAGGTCTATTTTTAAATGTGTAACACTATCAGAGGGTCCAAGATCTGGAAGAATTAAGCTACGAAGACACAATATAAAGCATTGCTGCTCTCATAGGAAAATTAGCATGTAGGAGAGAACTCGGACATAGGAAAACATCCTCAGCCTTTCCCAGATAGCTTCGGCAAACGAAATACAACTAAATTTGGATAGCCCTTTTAAATGTGGCCTGTGGTTATTTCAGTTCCTTCAGTCTGGACTTTGGAGTTTGAGAAGAAAAGGAAAAATAAGTGAAAAATCTTTGGATGGAATTTGAATTTTCAGTCACTGGATGATAAGGTGGAGCCGTGCTAGTACAGATAACTGAAACTTGTTTATAGATATGCGATACCGATATTTAAAAATATGTTGAGAGATATATTTGGATATTATGCATTTTGTAAAATATGAATACCAGTAAATATCCAAAATAACAATGTTTGGCACATGTAAACTAGATCTCTAACTCACTATTTGAAAGTAAATCGCCTGGCTACGTTGCAAGTAATTACCATGAATCACTTTATCTAATATAATATGTACAAAACAGGATTTTTAATATGTAACATTTGGAAAACTGTGTCATAATGGCTGTACTGCTACTGGATACCGTTTCTGTTCTTAAGTCCAAGTAAAAAATGAAAAGAAATGTTTTCCAGTCATAAATGTCATTTGTGATCCAGAGTCTTCTTCCCTCACCACTCCTATCGTCACATAAACAACAGAGCGGATCCAGTATACATTTCAGATGGTTTTAAGGTTAGTTTATGTTTTCATGTGTCTTCTCAGCACAGCTTAGCACTCAACAAGATTTCTAAACAAGCTCAGCCAGACTCTGGAGAATGCTTACTTCAGATCTTAAGAAATAGTAACTTAAATTGACTTGCCTTCCAATGCTATGGTATATACCTTGCAACTATCATTCTCCTTTTGTGAGTTTGGTCTTGCCTGTAATCAGCACACCTCCAGTAATCTTATCACTGTCAATCAGGATGAAAGTATTAACTGGGCTAAAACACGTCTTTTTTAGACAGAGTTTTGTCAACTCTCTACGGTTTCCTTCTGAATACTGTTCAGGTATTGGCACATTTATGCACTGTGTGAATAATGCGTACCAACAACAAAGGGGAAGACAGACTCAATAGTCAACTAAAGTAGTAGGGTCAGGTGAACAGTTTCAAGAAAACTAAAAAGCAAAAAATACACTAAATATATATATACTTGGTTTTACTCTTCAGTAATCACTTCTGAATAAATTTGTAGTGGGAAAGAAACCACTAGAAGTACTACAATGTGTTCAGAACTCAGTGGGAAGCTAAAAGACGCTCCCCAGCTGTTAGAGCCAGCCCACCTCAACACACTGCATAAGACCGCAATGCATATGGGGTAAGGCTTTAAGGACAGGAAGAAAAGGATTTTCAAGGCTGAAGTAAATATCTGTGGATACGAAAGTATATCCTCCAGAGCTCCTGTTTACACATTGAGGCATATTTTGTCAGCAGAGAAAAGCATATTAAATAAATGCTTTCCTGTTTTCACTCTATGCACAACAGTTCTGGAGAAGGGAAAGCTGGAACAACTGGCCACCATTAACCACACCCGTGCAGGACACGGATCAAAATGGTTCAAAACATTGAAATGAACATTGAGTTCACGAAACTAGACCCGTATTTTCCTCGTAATAAAGATTACTAATGCACATGGAAGGAATCGTGTGGAAGGAATAGTGCACGACAACAACTGCTGTGTGTGCTGCTAGTTGGGATTTCAGATCTGAGAAAGTAAAACAGAGAAAGAAAACCTAATGGAACAGTCTTTTATTTCAGTCAGCCAATCAAACTACATTCACTGAATCAGAAAGCAAAAAGGTGTTGGGAATTGACTTTTCTGTGCATGAATACATGCTATGAGCTTTGGGCAGCAAAAGCAAGAGCACAGTGTGTTTCCTTGGCTTTCACATTGGAAATGGCTGCTCCCAAACAATTGATCGCCACAGAGAAAACCTAATTTTTTATTCAAATTGAAAGGAAATACTGAAGAACTCCAGAGCATAACCGTAATGTAACATAATGCATTATTCAACTAAAGAAAAAAGCAACCCTCATCACATGTGGAATTACATATTCATTTTTCAAGTAAAGCTTTAACATTAAATTTAAGCTGTACCTTCTGTCTCATGAGAGCTCAGAACGATACTCTGAATTATCAGAACCCAAAAGTTCGCAATTCTGATGGCAGTTCCCCATCCAACCCCAACACCTTTCCGAGTACGAGGAAGGAGAAGGAGCATTTCTCTCTAGTCTGCATTCGACTGTGAAAATTTAAACATAAAATTAGAAAGTCTTTGTGAGATACTGTTCCATTCTCTGTACTGCCCAAGCTGCTTCGAGCTCTTCTGCACAAAGTCAGAGTTTAAACTAGGTCAGAAGAACTGAAAAGCAGATGCTTAAATGTTTCTTTTCCAATGGTTTAGGAAGCAATATCTAAAGAACAGACAACTTTCAAAATTCAGTGACAACATTTAAAGACCTGATAACTTTTTTCCTGGGGTACTTTTGTGCAAAAAAGAACCAGAAAAAAGCATAGTTAACAAACTCCTAGGTCAGACAATTCTGGTCCTTTCTCACCAAGAATTAGGTGAGGCAAACAGGAAGGCAGTTTGCGGTAGGAACTGATTCTGAAAAAGCTTTCATCAGCTGCACTAGGAAAAGCTGTTTGAATTTCAAAAAACATTTTTCTCCATCCCCACAGCACCTGCTAACTCTAATCTCAAATCTTTAAAATAAAACATCCAAGCAACGGGAGGACGTGCAGTTTGCAGGTAATGATATTTGGACTGTATGTCTAAGATAGATCAGATTACTGGAGCGTGAATTCACAAAGCATTCAAACTTGGACGGATGAAAAATTAGTTTGCATATTTTATATTACGAATGCATATGAAACACTAAGGTGGCAAAGCTGATCTTATTACACATCGACAGTACTTTTTGTGCACGGAAAGTTCTGGTTAGCTTGTATGCACAATGCAGGATGCCAGCCTTCAAGCACAGAAGGTTAGCTCTGCTGCTGAAAAATACAGCAATATGTCAGCAATACCAATCTTTGAGCACAGATCGTTAGTACCTTTTCTACATTAGAAGCCTAAAAGATGCTAAACACCCACAAGCCCCCTTGAAGTAATGTCATTAAGCTATATATGTAGATTGCTTTGATAGTTATGGGTTTAGAGTGTTAATTACCAATTAGCGCATTTGTTATTTGGCTTCAAATGATGAATAACAAATAACTTTGTTCGTTTTCTCCTTTGGATTTCATATTTGATTGTTAAAATTTTATAAATAGTGAAAAAGTGCTATTATGCCAGAAAATGTTATAAAAGAGACAAAAGTGTGCTTTTCTCTCAATCGTAAAGAGCTATTCAAGTTTTATACCACCATAAATGGAGTTGTATCACAAAAGTGTGAAAATTCACTGCCAAGTATAACAGCTGAAAAGTAAAAACTGTTCTAACAATCCAGCAAGGAAACAAACAGGAAGAAAAAATCCTGCGGTTCAGCAGCTGACCTGTCTCTATTTTAAAATAATGAAACAATTCTAATGAAGTGAACACTTCATTAATGCAACCTCATTAGATTACCTTTAACATTACTGAAATATAGAAAATCTGAATAGACATCTAAATAAACAAAATTCAGTCATGTGCCATTTGATCAGTACTCTTGGAAGACTGACCCAGTTCCAATCCTGGAACACTGGAATCCTCTAAAAAAGTCAGCAAAGAAACTTCTGAGAATTGTGTTCCTGTGGCCCCACTGAGCCCAGCGAAGGCAGAAGTACTTTGGAACTCTTCCACCAAATCCCCTTTCTTTGCTCATCCCTGAAACTCTTCAGCATTTTTCAACTACAGACAGCAGACAAACAGTCAGTCCCTCCTGTAGAAAAGTAAATCTTTACAATTTGGTCAGCTTAAGAAATCTTCAGTATCAATGGGTAAAATACTGAGATTAAATCACGTATCATGAAGTTCCCAAGCAACAATTTCATGCCCACCCATTTATTCTTCTGAAAAGCTCTCCTGTACTAAATGTTAAATTATGTTTCTTGAATTTCAACTACTCTGAGTTTGGACACCTTTCTACCACTAATTACCATTTTATCTGTGTGGCAAATGGATTTTTAAAGCTTCCTTTAGTCACTGTCAGAGCAGTATGAAAAGACTGTTGCAAGAAAATGTGTATTTTTGCTAATTTGAAGAAAAATCCATTGTTTTGCAACCTCACTTCTAACTCTCCAAACCCCCAAATTATCATAACCTTCTATTCGACCACTAAAACTGGCACAGGGAGGTACTATGCAAATCCAGGCGCGTCCCCAAACACCAACACCAAGTAGACATATGCAAAATTTTCTGAAATTCTCCTGCATTCTGCAGTGTATTTTCTGAATTCTGAGATGGAAGGGTACATTATAGTACTGCTAAGTTTTCCTTTATGTATTTCCTTTGATAAAGTATTACATATAGCACTTTGGTAGAACATGATGGAAGATCTGTCATGTGGTCATAAAATGCTGTACTAGTGGGTGAAAAACCACAAAGCCAGCACAGTTTTGCAAAAGATACCTGTTTTGCATATATTTTTTGTCCATTCCTATGTTTACCTCAAAAACTGATGGAACCACAGGTATTTATGCATATGTGTAGTCACTGGATCATTTTGTTCCACAGTGAATTCCTCTTGTACCAGTGCCAGAATATTTCAGCTGCTTCTGTTCACCCATCTGAGACTTCTGGGCTGTCAGTGCCTCAGTTTTGAGTATTCTAAACTCTCGTTTTACAAGAACTCCATTTTCATCCCTGTTTGAACACAGACAACTTCAGTTTAGGATGCACAGAGAACCGAAGAAAACAGAAAACACAGTAAAATAGGAAAGAATATTCAAAACCTAGGTAGCATGTTAAAAGGGAGAAGTCGGCTCCATAGGAGGGAACTAAGAAAGCCTTGCCTCTGCTCTGTTTGTACCTTCAGGCTGAGCACCCGACTGGATTCTCTGACGTATATAAAGGACTTCAGCTTCCCTCTCACCAGATAAATTATTGGCCTCTCATATCCATCCATCTTCAATTTATCAGCAAAACTTTTTAGAATTCAGGACATCTCTCCCTCTGCCAGCATTCACTGCAATCAGCCAAGAGCTTCCAGGGGGATTCTGGAGGGCAGGAGCAAGCGGTCTCCTCATGACAAAAGAGTGTGGAAGTGGAACAGAACAAATGGAGATGGCAGACAAGGGGGAAATGGAACGATGAAGTTATTTTCTTCCCATTCTTATTTCTCAATCTTCTTTTGAGTGCTAATACCAGTTTAGCATTCATCGTTTTCATTGCAAAAGCAAATTGATTTACTTCTTTTTCCAGTTTTAAATACTGTGGATAAAACTATTTCTCCTCATTTAACTTTTTTGACTAAGAGATGCATGAAAGGGAGGTGAAGTGGAAAGCAATGATCACTGATTATCCCTCTTTAACATTTCTGTCAAGTAAATGTTTTCAGCTGACATTTATCCTGCATTTCAGTACATTATCTACTACTAATTTTTTTTCATTTTGACTGACTTTTTTAATTTAAAAAGCTATTTATATACACTGCGATGTATGAATAGAACACTGTGCTTTTTCACTGCTGATTTATTTCCTACACAGCCATAGTTGCTAATACGAACTTAAAACAAAATCATTACCTGATGGAGATACTTCACAAAATAAACTCACTTCTTGCCAATGTATGTGCGTGGTTATGGTCACTCAGACCCTTGGTTAAGCTTCTCTGAGTGACTGCATGTGAGATGTCCCTTGAGTTCCCAAGCCATTGAGCCACCAAACCTTCCTGGGCACTCCAGTTTCCTTGACTAAATTCCACCAAGAAAATACTGCAGCTGTCTGCGCAATTCATTTTCATATCATTTCCCACTGTAGTGTACCAATCCCGCTTTATTTCATCATCTGAATATTTCAGTTTCACATATTTTGCTTCCCTACTGAGTTGCTTCTGTAATTTCCCCATCTTCCAATTTCTTTTGCTGTACACTGCTTTCATGTTTTGTACTGCTCTGTCAGATTTAAGTCTTCTGAGTCAGTTCAGTCCCTTCTGCACACGTTCCACTCCTGCAATGTTAGATGCTCCTGTTACCGCTCTTCTGCATTTCTTCAGCCTAGAAATTCGGGATTTTATGACCTAAAAGGTAAGTGGTGGCTCTGGGCAGATAACTGAGATCACTGAAGTACCACTGGGCAGAGCTTGGGGAACACTGCTAATGAAAATGTTGTGGCCAACAATGCCATCATTCTCTCATTACACACCACAGTTTTCACATAGCTTATTACAGTTCACACTGGTAGGTAGATGTGTTCAGTATGAACCATGTTCTGTTTACTTTGGAGACGTAAGCCCAGCCATTCCTGCCAAGGGCCACAGCTGAGTGCAGAAGGAGACCGGGAGCAGGAACAAAATCATGAAGACGGGCTACCAAATAAACAGCAGACCTTACAGCGCATCTCTGAAGAAGAAGCTGGTGATGGCTCCCTGTGCTGCAATTCGCTTTCAAAGTCACAAAAACCCTTTTGAACTCCTTGTATTCCCCTGACTAATGCCATCATTATTTCAACGCTGGCTGTTCCATGAAACAGGTGCTATCTTGTCAAACGAGGCTCTCCTGCTTTCATCATCCTGCAGTTATTCATTGTGGATTGTTACCGCTGACAAGGTTTTGGGTTGCCTGGCTACCAGGTCATGCTGCTAGAGCTGCCGGTGAGCTCTGCGGAACCAAACTTTTGGGTGAGAAGTAAGCGAGGGGAGGGACCGTGTGGAACAGAGTTGCTTTATTCCCATCTGTCATCCTCCCCGCAAAAGAAGTTTCACGAGCTTATCTCAGAGGGATGCGGAGTGAGGAGCGATGGAATGCTTCCAGTGCCTGATTAAAATGATTCACTCTATAATAAGCTAACATTTCTCGTTTCATTTCTAAAAGCTTTTCTTCCTCACTACTTACAACAGTCTGCCAGATTCCTAAATAGAAGGGAAAGATTAATCTGAGCTAAATTACCTGATGTGGTTTTAAAATTATTCTGACAGAAATGTAGAACAAAGTTTGCCCAGGGAAGTAAAGAGTGGAGCACCCAGCTCCTCCTGCAGGGAGAGCTCAGCAAGGAGCAGCACCGGCCACCAGCTCCATCCCAGCTGGGGAACACTCCCAAGTTACCCCACCAAAGTGCTTACCTTCAGTGGAATCGTGCTTTTGTCCTGAATTTTCTTTATAGCTCCTATGACAGATGGTTTTCACAAATAAATGTTTTTCAGCCACCTGCCTCCCTAAGCTTCTCCATGAAGTTTTTCTGTAAACGTGGTAAGTGTACAGAGATTGCAAAAGAAGAGGTTTTATTTTATGCAAAGTGCTCTTTGTTAGAGCAATAACCAAGTTTTCACTTATAAAGCACCATTTCTCATTCAGGTGCTGGAGACTCATCTTCTTGTCATAGATTAGGGTGTTTTTTGACAGTACCACATCAGACAGAAAAAAGCCTGGCTTTACCTGTTGGCTAAAAGACGTTTGCAATGACAGAATTAAACTCTGCAGAATTCTGCCATTTCATGTGGAGATCTGTGATTGCACTCCCTAAAACAATTGGTTTCTTTTGTGAACGGTTCTGACTTTCAAGATACAAAGTGTAGATCTCCAAACTTCCTAAGACATATACACCAGAGAAATCCATCTTAGTCAACGGCACTCACTCTCATGTAGCCAGATAAAAAGGTTTCTCCTAAATAATACACTTCAGCAGCTTGCTCGGGCACATCAGTTGAAATATTGAAGTTCCTTGAAACCCTACTCAAGCCTTTAATGTTTTAAGCTAATTTTACATGGGAGCCATCATTTATCATATCCAAGCTTAATGCAAGATAAACTTAGAGAACACATTTTTCTTGGCTGATGCCCTGATAATTTTGGGCAGGCAGGTTTTGAAGAAGTCATGAATACCACCTGCTCTTAAGTGGAGCAAACGATGCCTGGCCATGCTTTTATAGTTAATCTAGTCCATTAATTAACAATCTTCTCCATGCCTCCAAGAAAGTCATTAAACACAGCAATTAAAAAATACGGATAAACACTCTTGACCACATCTGGTGAAAAGAAAGATGCCAAGTGGGTGAGATAGTATGCAAGAAATAATAAAGAAATAAAAAAAATAAATAAAAACATGCTTTAACCTCCAACCAAGCAAACAAAACTGCTTTTAAATCCTAGGTATTGTAAGGAAATTAGACTTACATGAGATTCAAAACAGAGGAGGGTAGGAGCAGGGCGGGAGGAAGTGAAGGGATAGAAAGGGAGAAAGAGAGCTGGCACGAGGTGGAAAGAACAGAACCCAAGAAGGAGATGATACAACAAATAAGCTGAAATAGAAGTGATTTTAAATGCATTAATACGAAGAAACTATGAGAGACTTAAATGGATTGTTTTACAAAGCTCAGTTCATATTGAACACATAGTTGCTTACAAAGAAATAACTTTATTCTTCTCTTTTCAGTAAAATATTTCATAGCTTTCATTCAGAAAGAGATGTCAAAATATAGAAGTCTGTGTCAGAGTTAATGTGCTTAATACAATATATCATGAGTCACATGGAAAGAGACCGACTTCTTCCTCCCAGGTCTGCCATACGGTTGGAGAACTAAAACCTAAGCAGGGAAAACAGTGATGAAGAACTCTGACACGGAGCAGTACGTGTTTTCAGACACGAGAGGAATTGGGGAGCAAGAATATTTAAGAAAACATAAATATCAACTGACTTAATGCTCAAAGTCTTAAAGATTTTTTTTCAGTGTGGACCTGTGACTCCAGTACAACCAGAAAACTCCCTGAGACCCTAATGGGCAATGCTAATAAGCACGCTACTTGCAACAATTTATAACATGTATTTTTAATTTAATCCATTAGAACCACAAAGGAATAATGTATTAAAGTGATAAGTCTGTGCATTCAGTAAATAAATATCAAAGTGAAAGTCATGAAAGCTTTAAAAAGAAATCCAGTCAGAAAAGAAAAAAAAAAAAAAGGAATTTAAAGCCCTTGAAGGAATACATCACAGAAAAAAATAAATTGATCTACTAAATTAATTAAGTAAATTGATTGTAAAAATTTACTACTCTATGCAAGTGTAGAATAAGTCTCATGGGATCTAAGTTACCAGAGTCAATCTGAGCCTTTTCCACCACGAGAAACTGGTAAAGCACCTCACAAACTTTTCCAATCGTACTACAGAAGAAAAATAAACCCTCCCTATACATGCTAAATATCTCAAATAATGATCTGCAGAGTAACTTCCTGCACTGCTTTTTGCTGTTTCCAGTTTGTCCAAAATAAAAAATACGCATAATTCTTTCACTGCTTTTTTGAAAATTATGCTTCCACTATGGCAGAATTCCTATACGCAGAGTATCTACCTATTCACCCACTTTTAGTTTACTTCTTATTCATCAGAAATAACTACAATTTTAATCTCCTAAATTTCATAGTTTTGGGAAGCAAACACTTTCCTAAATTTTCCACTGTAACCTTTAGAAGAACTGCCAATGAATTGTAACCCATTTCTCTTAATGACAGACCCAGCTATTTCTAGAGAGCCACAAGAGACCACCTAGATAAGTCTTCCTGGGTAAGACAGGACAGCAATGCGTAGATTATCCCAAAGAGAAATTTGTCTTATCACACTTACAAAAATTACCTATAAAGGATGTGTCAAAAGCTCTTCTCACACAGAAGTATCGGTTTCTATTTTTTCTTTCAGTTAGAGAAATCCACCTAACCTAAATCTTCCTTACAATAAACTAAGCTGATTTCTTTTCTTGTTCTATCCCCTTCCTCTACCAGTTATACAGAAAAACCAATCATCGTCCACTTAGTAATTTAATATGCCTTAGGAAACGTTATCACGTTCCTTCCTAATCTTCTGAAACGAAACAAATCCCATTCCTCCATCTTTTCATCATTTGCCAGTTCTTCTGGGAGAGCTGCTTACTCCAAAGTCCCAGTGTCACATCTCTGAGGAGACGTCACCTTTTTCCCACTAACCCGACAACAGATACAACGAAAGAATTTCCAAGTTCATAAAGAACCGGTTGTGATCACGAAAAGCACTTCAGTCAATGCTTCTAACAGATATGCTAATTAAGGGAGATAACCAGCCTTAATCACACTAATTACACTAAAGATTAAAGGTATTTGGAATTTGACACAGCTTCTTCAATGTATCTATATTACATTACGGTGACCTTAAGCAGCAACCTGGAATGTTCCCTTTAAGGAATGCTTAGCATAATTTAACTGTAAAGTTTAGAAGACAAGAAGTAAGTAAGAAGCCATCATAGTTCTTATGATTTCTTCTCTTGTTCAGTACTGGGGGGAAAAAGAAACCCTGTCAACTTTGGTAAAGATCAAGATATTTCTCAGACTCGCTGACTTGAATTTCAGCTCCTTGTTATTGATTCACTGACTGCGCACGTCAGGCCAGTGCAATGGCTCAGAGACACAGGGGAGCTGGAGGCGATGCTAGGAATACGCAACCTGCTGCACCTGGGGCACTGCAGCTTGACTCCTGGCACTACCTGCCACTGTGGCATCGCATGCTGTGAAGCTTCAGTGTGACAGACAGCAAGAGCATTTACAGGAAGATGGAAGCTGTGCATCCCAGCAGAAAGGACTGAGTTCAATTAAGGTAGTTCAATCACCCTCCTAAAGGTGTTCCATTCCTTTCATTACTGTGAGAGTTTCAGAGTATACGTTGAAACACTGTCAACAAAGGCAGAGGAACGCCTCAGTACAGACAATTTTTGTTCATTTGAGGGCTACGTAGCCCTATTCATAGCTCTCACTGCTCATCTAGAGGTATTTCACTTCCTTCTCACTGAGTATCTGACATCTCTTTTATAGGAAGGCCGGCCCAACAAGGTGACTCTTAATTTTAGAGCGTCTGAAATCATCTTCTGTGCTGCAAAAGGTATTTTATTTATCAGCTTTCTTGCAAAAATCTCACTACCCCGTTTAGATTACAACCTCTTTGTTGTCCCTATTTCTGATACTGAGCAACATCCTCCTTCTGACCTTTTGTACCAGAGCTTTACATGAAACCACCTGATTAAGGTCTGAGGTGTGGAATGATGAAACTGTGACCTATAAAATATAATCCTCATCCACTTTTTTTCTCCTTCCACATTAAGTTTTGTTTCTTTTCTCATTTCCACAATAATAAATCCCATGACAGGATCACAGTCTTATTGATGCCAAAAGGTTTCCACTGTAAAGAAAGGTAGCAACATAAAAACATTAAGATGTCAGTAGAAGCTGGAAGGAAAACAATGTAATAATTTTAATTTAATTGCTACCCGCACATTGTCTTATAAGGTCAATCTGAAATGCATATATTTAAACTAATTAACCAATTTTCTTGTAAACATTGTATTTGTTCTGGTTTTGCATTCAGAGAATAATAGCTGAAAATTACAAGGTAACTGCAGCTTCTCTATGCTACATAAATGTATACCAACACAAAGACATGGATGGCTGAAAAACTGCAGGAGAAAGGAATGGTGCTAGAATCCTTTCTGCATGTTATAGCTATAGAAGCAAATAAAATACAAAGATCTAACATTTCTCAGTATTCTCGATGCAACTCTGATGTTAGCACTGAAAAAAAACGAAGTTTATTTCAGATAAGAATTAATAACGTGCCTCTTGGTGCTTTGACCCTAACTGTACCTTCTGCTGCATACTGCTGTGAAGTACACAGGCACCTTTATGCCCGAGCTCTCTGCTCCCCAAAAGACATCACATAAACTGGAAGAGTTTAAAGGCATCAAAAACAATCAGTGCCAATCACAAAAAATAAAAATTAAAATTAAAAAAAAAAATGCCTCCAGCATTTTCCATCTACAGCCATTGCCTAAAATGACTTCGACAAGGAAAACTGCTTGCTTAGCTGCTATTGTATTTGATCTAGAAATCAATATTGTAGGTTCCAGTTCTGAAGGAAACCTGCAAACACTTCCAATCAGTCTTTGTTGATGTGTTTATTCTCCAAAATTCATAAGGATATCTTTTTTTTTTTTTTCCTAAAACAGACAATATTCCACAGTGAAGTCCCAATTCACAGAACCTCACAATAAATATAAGATTTTGGTCTAAGTCTCAGGCTATGCATTTAATGCATGCAATTAATTTCAGTTAAGAGCGGTTGATTGATGTGATAACAACTCGTAATCTTTTCAACGTTACTATGTCAGTTCAGACTTTCTTTATACATCCCTGAGGCCACAAAGTGCTTTAAAAATCTCAGGTTGGTCTGAGTTCTATTGGAGAATACACATTATTTTCCACAAGCAACTTTAGTATCTTTGGGTACAAATCAGAAGTTACATGTAACACAGCTTAAACTGTATCCACTCAGATTTACTTCAATTCTTTAAGTGTATCTCATCCTGCTCCCTGTGAGGTATGCAAGACTGTAAAATAGCTGTAATGCAGAACAGGCACAGGTGAAGAGGCAATTGAATGCCTGCTCAAATAAGCTAGTACCTTTGTTGTTTGTTATCCTTCTCTTCCTCAACCAGCTTCTTAATTGCTCACTTGCCCAAGCCAGCTCGGTAACAGAACACATCTTTACCATCTGTAATAGCTTATACTCCTACAAACACACGCAGATGCTTGGATTTAGATTTCTTTTAGATCTACTTCCTCCTGAGATTTGATTCAGTTGCCTCTAAGAGGCATGTAGCACCGTGAGAGGTGACCTGGGACATGCTGCTCCCAGCACACAGGGCACACTGGAGACCTCTGTCCTGGAGCTGCAGCTGGAGGCAAGTGGAGCAGCACAGACTGCCTAAAATGGCAGCAGACGCTACCTTCAGGCAACTGACTCATGATTTGAGTCACTGTCAGCACTCATAAAACCAGAGAAGATGGAGATAAATGGCAGGAGACAAACTGATAGCTGCTTAGCAGATACATTTCTAGATATCAGATGGGCTCCTGCAACCATCAGTGCAGCAAGTCTCCCCTTAACAATGTGTAAAAAAGATTCCACTAGTAGCAGAGAATGCACTTACACTGCCATCATTTCTAAATGTTATTATTTAATTTTTAGTTTTTTGTTGGTTTTTGTTGTTGCTGTTTTAGATTACATGCTACATATGTTTGTTGGGTCTTTACAAGAAGTAGCAAAATTAATCCATATCCTACTTCCATGTAAACTTCCTTCTAACAGGCCGGTAAATCTGTGCAGTCTGTTTCCCAGCCTCAGCTGCATTGTTTTGCTAGGTCAGAAAGTGCTTTTGTTCTATCCTCTCGCTTGTTTAAAAAGGCCTCTGGCTTGAACACCCTTGTGAGCTAAGTAATCTGTTCAGAGTTATTTTCCAACAAGACTAAGAATTTACTGTTATTTTTTCTTGCTGATGTTGATATAATCTCAAGATGGGAATTGAGTTAATAAGAGAATGCTGGAACACACACAAGTAACCTAAGTTAAATATATCTGAACAGCTACAGGCAGCAATAAGAGAGTACAAAACCACCACATGCCAGAGACACTCCAGCACTCAATGGGTACAGCTGCAAGTGCCTGGCAGGGTGACGGCTCCTTCTGAGCTCGGCTGAACACACTTCTTCTCCCTTGCTCCCAGGCCGAGGTTATTAAATCACAGGTCTGCTCTCTACTTGCTACAAGCTCAGTTCAAGCTTATTAGCTCAAATCTTGCCCTGTGATTTAAGCTAGGAAGCACTTGGAGAGCATTCTTATGGCCAGCTCTGCTCTAGGATGACGGTCTCTAGCTGAGAGGTGACGCTGATGCTAGGGTGTAGTAACTTCTTAAATCACATCAACCTATTGAAAGTGAATAAAGCCCAAGTCCTAAGTGACCTCATTACATTTTTCTAAGTAGTCGGTGTCTTCTCTCTAACAGGGACCTGGGCAGCAAGGTGAAGCATGTCTTCCTCTGAGAATTCATTTTTACTTGGAAAAGCTATCCCACGAGAAGCACAGATGTAAACTTCACTGCTACAACAATTTCATAAAAGCAGCCCCAGAGAACAATCTTACTTTATGACATAGTTATTCAGAATAAGTGCTCCTTCTGTATACAAATCCTGAATTCTGCAGGGTGGTGTTAAACTACAATGCTTTTGGACAGAGCTGAAAGCATTCCATAGTCCACAGTGAACAGCCGTCAGATAAAGACTGGCGACTCCTCTACAAGTCCTTCAAACTAGAAAGAATCTTAAAAATGGGATGGAACTGAAGTTCTTGGTGCAAAAAAATAACAAATGTTCTTAGAAGTTGTAATAGTATGTGAAGAAAGTTGCTGTTAAACACAGCCTCACCAACTAACACGTCACTGAAAACAAAATCAGTCGTATCTTCTGAAGGATTAAAGCACTTCCAAAGAAAGGCAATTCATTTATTTCTGGACAAGTGTGTGAAATACTAACTTCTGTTAAGTCCCATTATTTGGCACTATGAGTTGGCAGTATTAAACAGGTATAAAACATGAATTAAAGGCATAAATGAATAACTGATATAGCTTACTATTGTGATTTTGGAGTCCTGTTTAAATGCAGGCTGTATTCTAACCCAGTTTTCTCTTCTCATGTTAGAAGACACCACATTTGTGAATGGTCAGGACACCAAGTAATGTATTCAAGGCTACTTCAGCCCTATGCCATAGCCACCTATTCTCCTGTTAGATGTTACTACAACTTGAGAACCATTATGAGCAGAACAGCACTTTGATTTGCTTTGAATGCAATTCTGGGCTCCCTCCTCAACCTGCCTAGCCTCCTCTTCCCAAGTGTATGTGATAAATAATCAGAATAACTCCTTAGCACTAATATTTTATCTCCACAATCTTTTACTTAGCTCATCCAAAGACACAGTGCTGAGCTGATATTTATATTCTTGTGAATACTATCATCTTATTGTTGGAGATGACAGTTTGACTGCAATACATGAAATTTATCTACATAAAGCCCTTTGTGAAGATGCATATGAAAGTGAATCTCAGTTACAAAGTAAATTAAAATATCCTGCATTTGAGCAGAATGGAATTGTGACTGAACATGTCAGAATATGCAAAGAAAAAAGCAAATCTATCATCATGACAACTGCAAGCTTCAAAAGGGGCTTCTTTTCATTGAATCACATTACTTCAACAATCAGAAAATGACTATGAGAAAAGAAATTCTCCAGATAGTAAATACTGTGAGGACCTGATAAAATCTAAACCACACTGATTATGTCACGCTGTCCTCTAAAATCGCAGAAAATGGTTGCCTTCATCTCATTTATGGTTCCTGTAGTACTGTGTCACATACACATCGGCCTGTATCAGAACACTATCAATTTGGCTGCATTAAGGAGACATTCAGTTTTCCAAATAGATCAACATCCCCAGTAGAAAAAGATAAACAACTTGTTAATTTGGAATAATTTTCCAGTAGTGCTGATACAGCTACTGAGAGTTTTTTCATCTTCATTGATGCATTCACATTCATTTATTTTTATGTAACCATAGTGGTATAAGGTGCAGGTTATTGTTATTGCTGGTGGAAATTCCCCAGTGTCAATGTTTCTAAAACAGAGTGGGTTACCCTGTTTATCTTAAACCATCTCCAGTTACACTAATCTCCAAAAAGCCACTTCACTCTATTTACGTTGTCATCTTAAGCTTTCCACATTTACAATTCAATTTCTATGGGATGGATCACAAATCTCTCAGTATACGGACAGATGATCAAAACTGACAAATTACCGAGGCTTAGAGAGTCTCCACCAGTCATCTGAGCCATGACAGCTGACTATGTATATCCTCTTAGTCTGCCCTATTTAGCAAGCAAAACATACAAACTTATCTATCTTCCAGGTGGTCACTGTTCTGTATAACTAAAATAGTTTAAACTAATACATTTTAATTTGTAACTGAAGTGAGCAAAGAACTAACATATATCATTTTATATTTCTAATGAGAACAGTCCTTTTCACACAATTCTGGCTCTGTTCTTACTCTAAAAAGAAGTATGTTTCCAGCTTTGGACCCAGAATATCTGATGGGATGCTGAAACGAGAGCTTTTCAACAGAATTCACAGAAGTCAGAGAGTGCTGCACCACAGGTGCTGCTGGTTCAGGGCCCCAGGCACACCGAAGAGCAGAACACTGAGCACTTCATTCCAGAACAAATAATAGGTGGATGTCAAGTTAGGTCATGGAATGGTGTATCCTGAAGGATGCTGAGCAGCCACTGGAAGACGAGCAGCCCTTGATTATGTCACGGTGTTAATCTGCCTGCAATGCGAATCGAGGTTAAGCTAACAGCTCTTGAGGGGAGGTTTCTGCCCCGTATCTTCAGCTGTACGAGCTATCTCACACAATTCCTCAGCCACACAGTCTTGAGGGGTTTTGTGTCCGGCATGTCAGAGAGTTAACAAGACCAGCCATAATTTGAAGGACAGGACTAGTGAAGGGAAATTTCAAGAAAGATTTTTTTTTAACATAAAAGCTTGCATTCTGGAGACCTGGTTGATAATCGCTAAGCAAAGCCCACAGCTGCTTTTCTGCTGTGGGCAAACTCAGTGCAAACCTTGAGGGAGACAGCTCAATGCATAAAGGCACATTTAGGGGAAACGGTGTGATTGACAGAAAACCTGGAACATCACTACTCAGGCATCAAAATGATGAGGAGTCTTACAAGGATACACCGTTCTTCTTTTGACTTAGCTGGAAAAAACCAGCTTAGGAAAGCAAAAATCCATACAATTGTATGAAGTAAACCAAAAATATGCCAGGGAACTCCCTGAAGAACAGAGGTTTTTCCTGTGCCCTCCAGGGTGATTGCTTTATATATGATCTGATACACATGACTCCCTTCTGAGAGGAAAAGTGATTTATGGATCATGGCTAAAGATGGGCAGGGGAAGATGAACTGAAGAAATGCTGGATGAGAAAGTGAAGAGAAAAAATGTGGAAAATAAAGGAAAAGCGAAGTACAACAGATGTACAAGAATCAATATGAAAAAATAACAAGAATTCACATTAAAAAGGCCAAAAAAAGTGGAGATCATTCAAAAAAAAAAAAAAAAAAAAAAAAAAGATCAGCACTGCAAATGAATCCTGGAGTTCCTTGCTGTAATTTCCAATATTTTCCATTTAAGTTTTTATAGCAACATCGCCTTTCATTTTAATTCCAGGCTTTTCTCCTTAGATTCCAGTGAACCAAACAGGTTTTCATCTGTTTTAACTGAATGAGAAACACATCTCCCATCTCTCTTAGGCAGTTCCTTACTTTCAGTTCCTTATTCCTGTAACCCTGTCACCCTTTCCCTTCAAGGACTTTCCTGTATCAGAAGAAACTGAATGACAATTAATTTAGCATACTTATCACATTTGTACAGGCTAGATACTCTCCAGATTCCTGAGTAGGAATAATTCTGCTCTCAACCAAGGCAGACCCACCATTTTCAGCACAAGATCAAGGACTTGCTATTTAACAAGTCAAAAGTCTTCCCAGGAGAGTGAATTAAAAACTAAAATAAATAAATAAATATATTAGATGAGGTGGCAAATTGCTCAAATATTTCACTGGTTGTTCTGATTTTTTTTTCTCAGCAGTATAACTCTCTGTGATAATTTCAGCGTGAATCTGACTATAATGCAAATGCAATTATTAAAGTAATTAGATAAAAATTCTTCCTAATTTATCAGACATTTTGGATGTGAAGAGAAGGTGTAAAAGTCCTCTGTATCCAATATTTAATGGAAAAATAATGTGAACATATCTCAGAACTTCCATTTCCTCATCTCCAGACAATTAACTGTTAACATTTGCAAAGGCTACTTGGATGAATTAAAGCTAAATTCTACGCTCTAAGAACAGAGCTCATACACTCTGCCACTGTACAACAACACAAAATACGATTAGCTGTGTTCCCCATTTAGTGATTCTGATTATACATTAGATCTGTACACACAAACTAACAGCAGTCATGTAAAATCAATGCAGCAACAAGATTCCCTTTTAAATGAAAAGTATCTCAACTCTCTTTTGCCAAGCAATTGAGTGCTACTTTTTCCTCAATGTCTATTTATGATGTGAGCTAAAATGAAAAAAAAAAAATCAATGCCCTTCAACAGAGGGAAGCATCAGTGCCTCTTTGTAACCACAGCAGATGAGCGGTTCTTGTTCCTTATCGCAGCCATGCCACTTCTGTAAAGCTTAAAAAACACATTCCCAGGAATGTCAGTCAGAAGAGGAAATGTCTGTAATGATCCTTCCCCGGGAAAGAGGTTATAAGAGCTTTCAACAAACAGTTCTTATGTACCACTCACAGATTGAGAAAAATCTCCTCAGATATTGATTGGTTCATTTTATCGGGAAGTGAAAAGTAAAAATATATAAACATAACTGACACCACTAAAAGTCACCTGAAATGTTACCTGTGCTGTTCCTTCCAATCTGTGTTTTCACTGAGCTCGGTCATCTACTTAATCCTTATCTCTTAAACAAGTTTTTCACAGGCAGTTGGAAACACAACAGACTTTGAGAAGGGCTGTGATACATTTAAGCACATTTCATTAAAAAAAAAAAAAAGCATTCCAAAATTGCTGCATTTGAGTCTTAAAGGAACCCATAAAACATACACATCTGATCATAATTATTCGTTGTTGTGCGTCATGCTGATGTTAATGGTGTAAACCAATCCACTTATGTTTGAACTCCTGAACTACTTAGGACTGTTCATAACACCGAGTTATAGCTGAGATTAAAAATAGAACCATTTCATATAACTTTCAACAAAATCACAGAGTGTAAAACACTGATGGAAGAGTTAATTTACATTATTATAGACAATCAAATGAGAGGTGACTATGAGGGCTCTGAGACCATCTTCAGGCCGTGGAAAGAAACAGAATACATTCTCTCACAGCCCTAAGAAAAGTCTACAGCCGAAATGCCTTTTCTAATTGTTCATTTCTAATCTGCATTTAATACCCTCTTTCTTTGTTTTTATTTTGCAGTTACCATCCTCCTACTGCCCTATACATCTCCAGGTGTCAATCACTATTATTTTTTTTACTAAATATCTTCTGGATCAAAACCTTTTTTCATGCTGGGGCCTGGTAACCATAGCCTTTTATGCTTTTGCCATTAGCGTAAGTTTAGGCCTCCTGGGAACAAAAAGTGATGACACTCAGCTGGAGTTAAGTATCAGACAAGCAGATACTATGGATTTTTTTTAAAAATAATTTTGCAAATGTACTTCATTTTAGCTGGAAAGTAAAATGGAAAATTTATAGTTCATTTCCCTCTCTTTCTTAATATTGTGTAAGTACATCTTAAAGCAGACTCAATTTAATGTTTTATGAAATTGGATTTTGACTGCTGTAATTTCAGATACTTAATTGTAATTACAAACTTTGTTTTTAGAGAAACCGTAATTCAATAGTCACAGCCTTCCTCCTGAAGAAAATGGCAAGTATAACATTGCCCTGAAACGTTTACCTAATAATAACCTAGAAACCTCTGCTGCTCCTCATAGGAAACAGTGAGCAGTCATGGAAGTGTTAGAAGGATTCAGTAATTTTCTCAGAGGAGAAGTGGGATTTTGTTCAGCTTTCTGTCGTCATCTGAAGAAGGTGGTTCCAAAAGTCAACATTCCTAGAGCTGACATCCAAATATCTGGGAAACTGATAGAGTATGGGATCTCTTCAACCAAAAAGGAAGTTGATAAATTGTATTAAGACACAAGAAAACCCAAGATGAGCCTAAAAGACCCAAGAAAGCTAAATATGACTATTCGGTGCCTTTTTTGATGATTCATGAGGTATTGCTCTGGGTGTATAGCTCATCTCCCTCCTAGGTCGAGTATCTTTATAACGCATTAATCCTTAATCAGCTCAACTCAGTGATGATAGCACAGATTGTGAAAATGCTTCAGTTGGTGTATAGTAGTGCAAGGGAGTTCAAGGAACTTCTTCCACATGTATTAGTAAGGCTTAGAATTTTTGCCAACACAGTAAGGGTAGCCAGGTTTAAAGGCATTGCTGTTTGAGAGAAAGGCATGATGTACATGCAGTTGTATCAGCAGTATCTGCATGGTGACTGTTGAACCCTAAGTCTGAAAGAAAGGTTGGTTTTTAGTGATTACAAGACGATCTATTTTGGGATACAGGTATAAGCATTCCCTTTTTACAAACACACTGATGTCTCTTAGGAGATTCTGTCAGCATAACACCCAAGAAACCTCTTGTAACTCAGTGCTTTGTGAAACAACCTAGAAGAGATGATGAAAGAAATAGAAGAAACATATATTGCCCTCTTTCTCAATAAAGATTTGAGAGTCAGATGAATACCCTGAAATGTAATTCAAAAAGTTTTAACATTTTTTTTCCTTTCAGAACTCCTGGACTCCAACACTTTTCCTCTACCAGGGAAGGCGCTACCTCTTGACCATAATAGCACTGGCCAAGAATTTTTTCTCCCTTATTTGAAAGATCCTCTAGTTTTCAGCTGACTGTCATCCTCTATCTACCTTGTCTAATATCTCCAGATGCTTGCATCAGTCCTTTAATATCTCATCAAACTCAGTATAATCTGTGAATGCTGTTTAAATTCTTAGCGCTTAGTCTCTTTTCTAAACAATTTCTACAAACATTAAATAGTAAAGACATCTTCATAGATCTGTGTTTCATATTGCAATAGTTTGCTGTTTGTTTTCTTTGATCTTTTAATTCTAAATTTTTTAAGAGAAAAATACACCGTGAATATGCTACTGTCTCACTTTGTAAGTGCACAAGGTGCATACAGTCCTCTACTGTTCATAGATTTGTAATATTTACTACATTTAAATTAAAGTTATAATTGCATAAGAGTATAACATAAATATAATCATATTTAATATCAAAAAAAGCTAGCAAACTCTCAAAACAGTCAATATCAGCAGGTTCAAAACACAAATATATGTTGTCCACGCATTTGTTTAAAACCAGACACTACAAAAAAACCGGGCAGTTCCCTGCAGCTCCTTCCCACCAGCTTCCTTAACCCAAAAGTTGTGGTTGCTGAAGAACAAGGGAAAAAGCTGTATGCTCTCCCTAAAGAGCACCTCACTTTGCAAGCGGCAATGCAGCATACGGGGCTTGATGGACCATTAGTCTGAGCCAGTAGGGCACTGCACTTCTTATGTTCTAATGGAAAACTTGATTTATCTGTTCTGAAAGCCAATTAGACACAGAGCAGATATTATTATTGAGTTAGAACTGTCTGTAAATGAAGTATTCAAAATTAGTAGCAGTTAGAGAAATGTAGTTCCTGTTAACTGAATGCCATTTGTGCTATTGTTTTGGATTATACTGAGCAGTGAGAGACAGTGTTACAAGTTAGCATTCAAAGAAAATCCACCATTTTAAAATCTGAACAAAGTAAAATTACTAACTTCTCCCTATCGTATTACATATTCTTTTCTATAAAGTTTTTCATGCTGCATGATTCAAAGTCACGTACAAAATTTCCCTCCTGTAAACTGTATTTCAAGGAGAACTGTAGTGGACATGCAGAGAACTGGTCCCTTCTGACCTGGTAGGGCTGCAATGCAGCAAACGCTAATGACACTGGAAATTTCTGAGGCATGTGAGGAGATGAGATATATGTCATCCTACTTCAGATACCATTTCTCAGAACTATCTGAAATATATCGCAAAGCTCCCTACTTATCATCCAGAGAAGTGGAGTAAGATCTTGGAAACAAAGGGGTTGAATTTGTCATATCCATGTTGTACAAACACAGCTTCAGCAAGGACCTGGTTAAAACACAAAGCACTAGAAGCCCTTAAATAGCAACTCAGACGCTAGAGTTAGTTAACAATTTGAATGCCATATGAATCTAAGCTAGCAAATTTCTGAAAATCCTACAAGGTAAAATGATAATTTATGCAGTAAGTAATGAAACCCTACAATCCTTGCACTGCAAGTGAGAGGAAAAAGGAAAAGAAGAGAGGGAGAAAAATTATCATTAGTATAAAAAATTTCCTCATTTTTCCACCGTTCAGCTTTGGTCTGTACCACCTCACTGAGGTTGGCCTAAAGGACATTGTTTTCTCACCTTTGTCTTAACTGCATTTGTACATCTAAGAACATACTTGGATTCTACCTGAGAAAACATTATCCTTTCCAGATCTGCTACTTACGCTATTTCTTTTCTTCATTTAAAGTATAAGATATCAGGACAATCTATAAAACAGATACTCTGGAGTTAACATCATGTAGGCCAATTTAGCAACTTCTTCCTAAGTTTCATTGATCTGTCTTTGTGTCTGAGGAAAACAGAAAAGATAATGGCCTTATTTAAAAGCCACTTAAATCATAGAATATTGTGTTATAGCAGGAAAAAAAAATAGTTACAAAAGTGTTTAATTCCAGGAGGGGTCAGACAATGCAAACGAGAAAAGTTTTTCAAAAAGGCGTTAATATTAAATGTTTCAGTTTCAGATGTTTGCTTCCTTGTATCTGCTTCACCAGTAGTAGCAATGGTAGAAGCAGTGAATCCAAGTGTTAAAGTTTTAAAAATGATGTCGCCTAATGGGTCAGAAAAAAAACCTAAGTTGCTAAAAATGAATGGGGTCACCATCTTCTCTCCTCGCACACACTGTCTTCGAGCTGGGTCAAGACGGACTTTGGGGGAAGAAATTTACCTTGCAAAGTCCTCTAAATTTCATTACTTTGCCCAGGACTCACTATTTCAAGTGAGATTGTCATCTCAGTCTTTTTTCCTTTTTTCTCTTTTTTCTTTTTAATAAGGGAAATATACTTGCAGTCATATAAGCCTTCTGGTTTTACTCAGCTTTGAAAGATTTGTTAAAAATTAATCCAATTGATGGGGTCCTTTAACACACCTGGAGTAAATTACTAGGTAAGCGTTCTATTTAATCCACACTATCACATGGGTCATACCTATCTATATATCTAATTTCATGGTAATTATTCAAAATACAGAGCACTTCTACCTATTCTTAATAAGTATTTTTAGTTTGTATTTAATAGATTCATACCTTACTTAGTTTCAATTTACTCCTGCTGCATTTTAAAGCTTTTGCAGTGCCCACTACTTTGAAACAAGGTCAGCTATTAGTTAAGTCTGAAATCTCTCCATCACAGGCACCAGTTTGTGATTTTTACAGAGGAAACATCTTTTCATGTAATTCGGTGGCACATCACTGAAGGCTGTAACAGCTTGCGATTCTCAGTCCATTTTTATTGAACAGTAGAAATCGAGCAAAGTAGGTCAGCATCATCCCCCCATAAGGTTTATCAGTAAGTTTCCGAAGTGAAAGCTCAAATGCTAGATCAAAGCCTCACCTAGACTGACACACTCAAGGATCCCTCTAGGACGTGCTTCCTTAAGAACAGCTCTTGTTAGGTTCCAAGGGAGCACAAATGAAACAGTACCGCTTCCTTGTTGTTGTACGTTATAGCTCCTTGAAAAACGCTATTATTCTCTCCAAAGATTGTAATTGAAAGTTATAAGTTATAAAAACTGATTTATTCTTGCTGAAGGACTATTTAAAATGATCTGAACTAACTGAAATTTAAAGTTTAAAAACCACATCAATAGTTCTATCCTCAACATTTATTTAAAAGAGGTTTAGAATAGAGCAGTATGATATAATTTAAAAGTGAATTCAACAGTTGTTTTTGCTCCCTCAGAGAGCAGTTACCGCCTGTCATATAATTAAGTGAATATGTCAGTGACAGAATACACAAAGCAGCAGGGAGTACGGGAAAATACAGCAGCGTCTTGTATCCATAAGCCTTTCGGCTCAGCACAGCGAGAAAAACCTGTCTAATATATTAGAAAGAGAGAATTAAAAGACATGATCAGAAACACAAGAAATTGCAAAAGGAGAGTTCCATCAGCACGCTACATGCTGGGTGTGAATCAATCCAGATAACGCCCAGTGAATTTTATGACAAGTTACAAAACACGCTGTACACTTTATCTCACATAAATGCTTTATCTCGCATAAATTTAAAATTGATAAACATCAGCCAAAAGTAACAAAGCACCTTGAAGAGCTACGTTGAGTGAAGAAAAGATGTTTGTGCAGCTTCCATCCGCACTGAAGACTTCACAGTGGGCATTATTTCCATGATGATTTTTCTATGGTGTCATTTATCCCCATATTCTCTAAATAAACGTACTGAATCTTATTAATAGTTTAATCCATTGTTCTAATTTCTGAAGGAGATTCAAGAGAAATGCCTTCATAAGCTGAGGCAGAAATTGCTGAAGCTAAAGATGAAACTCCAGCATAAAAGTTAGCACGTGAGTAAAGTTAATAACGCACTAAATGCTTTTCAAGAGCAGAAGCAATCCTTCATGGTCATGGCAGGCAAGATAAGCTCAGTGACAGAATACTAAACTCCCGATCTCCAAAGCCATTGATTCCCGACGCCCATTGCAGTATTTGGAAAAAAAGAATATATATTGAATACACAAGCACACGGTTGATGATGGAAATTAAGGTGCATTTCCTCAGAGATGAGCTGCTGTTTTACCACCTGTGTTGAATTCCATCATCCAGAATCCAGAAGCAAAGAGCAAATTTTGGTCTAATTGCTGGGTTCGACACAGTGATGCTGCACATGTAAGAAGATTTTTCTGGAAGCTTCCAATTATCAGGGGATTTTGCTTAGGGATTTTTTGCACCGCTGATTACGGATAATCATGAAAATAAAACTATGGCTAATAATTGTTGAAGTTGTAAGGGAATATATTGAGATGATTATCAACTTAATGAAGCTGGCATTGAAATA